>OZ018325.1:41881570-42021570 GCA_963969495.1 Ceratothoa steindachneri | reverse complement strand
GTGGCGAGAACGCACTACTCCTGGAGTTCACGAACAACGAGTTCTTCACTCAATGGGTGAGAGAGCCAACGAGAGGAGACAATATCCTCGACTTGGTTTTCACCTCTGAGGATGACATCGTTGAGGACCTCTCTGTTGGCGAAGAGCTCGGTGACAGTGACCACTGACTAATTAGATTTGTAGACAAAGTCCCCAAGGCAGAGCCTGCAACTAGTAAATTGAGGAAACTTGATTTGAGAACAGCAGGCTTTGCAAGTTTTCGTGCTGGACTGACTGACGCGAGGCTAGAAGTGTGCGAGGCTGTTGAAGATTCGTGGAACAGTTTCAAAACCACATTCATGAGTCTTCAATCGCATTTCATCCCTCTGAAATGCCCCCGTTGGTCTTCTATTTAACCAAAGTGGTTTAATCGAGAAATCGGCCAACTGCTTAGGGAGAAGAGAAATGTCTATCGGCAATTGAAGATCTCGGGTGACTTTAACGAATACCGGAGGGTAGCCAGGAGAGTGAAGTCCAGCATAAGGGCGGCTAAGCGGTCTGAGGAACTCCGAGTGGCGAGACTTTGTAAAGAGAATCTCCAAAGAGTTCTTTGGATATGTAAACAGCCGTAAACCAATCCGTCGAACGATTTTCCCTTTGAGGAATGAGGATAGGACATTAAAGCACTCATCTGCAGGTAATTCTAACCTCCTCAACGACTACTTCTCTTCAGTGTTTACTAAAGAGTGTGGTCCCACACCCCAACCAACGGATTCCTACTCAGGGGAGGGGGGGAAGCTGGAGGATATGGACTTCACCGAAGGAGAAATAGAAAAGAAGATCACTGATCTAATGACGAATAAGTCACCTAGCCCGGATGGGTTTCTACCTAAAGTGTTGAAAGAAGTGCGCGATCAAGTGTCACGACACCTGAGCGCAATCTTCAACATGTCAATCCAGACTGAATGCGCTCCTAGAGACTGGTGTGAAGCGGAGGTGACTCCTATCTTCAAGAAAGGAGACCGTAGCTAACCGTCGAACTACCGACCTGTCAGTCTAACTTAGATAGTCGGTAAACTCATGGAAAGCATCATGGTGTACAAAATGACGTCGCATTTAGAGCCAAAGCTGCTACTGAGGAGTTCCCAGCACGGCTTCCGAAGGCAACGGTCATGCCTGACGAATCTTGTATAATTCTTCCACTTCTTCTTCAGTGAGCACGATCGAGACAAGGCGGTGGATGTGGTCTATTTAGACTTTCAGAAAGCCTTTGATAAGGTATCACACCGCCGCATTCTCCGGAAAGTGTGAGCACTGGGCATAGACGGAAAAGTAGTAGGCTGGATAGAGAACTGGCTAAGTGGCAGACGGCAACGGGTGGTGCTGAATAGACAGGCTTCTAAGTGAGTGCCCGTTACTAGCGGGGTGCCTCAAGGTTCTGTCCTGAGAACACTACTCTTAATCATCTAGGCCAACGACATGGACGGTGACATGGTTGCCAAGATTTCTAAATTTGCCGACGATACCATGCTTGGTATGAACGTTGCAAAGGATGGAAATACTGCCCGCCTGCAGGAATGTCTTGGAAAAATTGGGGAGTGGTCGGACACGTGGCAAATGCCTTTTAACGTGAACAAATGCAAAGTGATGCATATCGGCCCCCGAAATCCCCAATCACCCTATATCCTTAAGGGCAATGCTCTTGGATCCACTGATACTGAGAAGGACTTGGGTGTAACTATTACCAGTGACCTCAAGTTCTAGAAACAGTGTATTGAGGTGGAGAAGAAAGCCCAAAGGATGTTAGGGTATATAAAGTGACAGTTTGGATATCGGAACAAGGAAATAGTACTCTTTCTGTACAACTCCCTCGTCCGACGGCACCTGAAGTATGCCGTACAATTTTGGAGTCCTTCATTTAGAAAGGACATCGTAAGATTGGAACGCGTCTAAGCCAGGGCAACCAAACTGATTCCCTCTACCAGGCATATGAGATATAATGATAGACTAAGGGAATTAGATCTGTTCTCGCTGGAGACCAGGAGACTACGTGGTCAGCTTATCGAAGTATTTAAAATACTTCGAGGCTTCGACAGACTGGACTGCGGGGATATTTTCTAGCTCAGTGAGGGAACAACAAGAAATCACGGCTACAAACTTGAACTGAAGCGATACCACCGTGATCTGTGTAGGAAATTCTTCACATACAGTATCTGCGGTAGTTGGAACGCACTTCCTACGGAAGTTCTCAACAGTAAATCTGTTGACCAGTTCAAGTCAAGACTAGATAAAGTCTTGCGAAATCACCGTTAAGATCCTCGCGAGTGATCTTCGAGGTTGCCAACGGACACCTTCGAGGATTGAACCCAAAGTACCCTCCTTGTTTGGACCGTGAGGTCTTCTAGGGTACTTGCTTTCCTAGTAACTCCTTGTAGCTCTCTCTAACTCTCTTGGTCTCCTTGAATATATATATATATATATATATATATATATATATATATATATATATATATATATATATATATATATATATATATATATATCTTATTAAATGACTATCTCTGATTCTCTCTTTCTCTTTCTCTATCTATCTATCTATCACCATCTCACTCTCGCTCTCTGCTTTTTTTCCCCCTCTCTTTTTTGTCTCTCTTTTATGTCTATCTATCCTCTCTCCCGCTCCCTCTTTTTCTCTCGCTCCCCCGTTTACCTCTCTTTATCTCTCTTTTTTCGTTCTCTGTTTCTCTCTATGTGTATGTATATGTGTGTAGATACGTGTTTTAACTGTACTATATGTAGTCACATTTCCTCATTCGCTCTCTCTATCTACCCACCTATCGTCTCTCTCTGTATAAATGTATGCTTTAGTATATTTGGGTATGTGTAAAAGTGTGTATATGTGTGTATCACCTCTACTATTTAGCTCTCATCTATCTTTATCTAGCATCTCTTTGCTAGTAGCTGGTAAGGACCTGACCGCTACCTCATGCATCAGAAGAGAGTCTTTGGAACCTCTATAAATTACACCATTTGACGCTCACAGGTTGCGAGAGACTGGGACGGAGGGGTCCCAGCCCGGCAGGGGACGGAATAATGCGGTAAGGCTAGTATGCCTTAAAAAGGCCACCACTAACACAAAATACCTGATCAACCCCTGTGACCTACCTTTGATGATTTAGGCTGGGCTGTTAGGGGTCATAACTTCTCCGCCTAGTTAACTACCAGGCTAACTGAAAGGTTTCAGGCTAGGCCACTAGTCATGGGATGATATCCCTTGAATGCCTAGGCTACGAGTCTGGCCGCTCGGATGGGCATGGTATGGCCTCGAACTTGGCGATCCCCCTTCTGTCACGTGGCTGCCGCCCGTAAGCTACGCCACGTTTGGGACTGTCGAGCCTATGGGGAAACTCTTTCGGCTAGTGTAGCAGGCGAATGGGAAAGTCTGCTGAGGGTGGGGGAAGGCTGGAAAGATCTGCAGGGTAGGCGGATGCGGCTGGCGCGAGACCCAGCACCAAACTCTTCCCTCTCATTTTAGTGGTGGCAAGCATCGAAGATATTAGCGCGCACCTAGTCAGCTGACATAAACATAAAAGTAAATAAAGAAAAGTGCCTGGTGCCCAACAATTGAAAGCTGAATGTCCTAGATGCGAAGGCATCCGTTGATGTATAGACTTTAGAGAGGGGAGCTTTAAAAAACATCACTGGTCAGAGCGTCTGCAAGTTCTGCGTCATAGAAGAGGAAGATGATGTAACCGGAAGAGTATCACCACCGCGAACTGGCCGTCTTGAGGAATCAACTTGGTCAATTCGAAGAAAACTGCATTCTTGAATTGACAAACGTTTAAACCTCGTTAACTTTTTTATTAATAACGTAAGGATAAAGTTAGCAGAACAAGTGAAATATGTTGAAGTAAATCTCTCGTATGACATAGGAAACAGTGCATATAACCTGAGAAATATGAAAGTCTTCCTCTCTCAATTTCAGTGCCTTATGCGCAAGTTCGGGAAGCTTAATCAAAACATATTGATTCGCCTTTTTAGTACCTTCTGTCTACCTCATTCATATAGATTCGACGGATTGAATATGGGATCTTTTTTACAACGGAGAGCTGTGAGCGCGCTTAAGGAAAAGTTCACTTTTAATTAGTGTTAACGTTAACTTCAAGAAAGAAGAAATATATGTGCCCACTAGACTGATTCGAGATTCCTATTGTTTCCAGTCGGTGGGGTGGTTACTATAAAGGGGTAATTCATCCTTAAATTCCTCTGAATTCCACGCTTTGACTTCCACTTACTTCACCGACTAAAAGCGACATAACACAACCACCGCTGCGCCCAGAGCCACTTAAAGTAAGGTATAGTGAACCCCAGAAGGTCGCCCTAATAGGGGGCGCAAAGAAGGGGGGTCCTTAAGACCACGAGCGTAAAATTCTGTCAAGGTGCCTGTTAACTTAGGTCTATTTAAGTAGGGTGGTCATGAAGCGCTAAAATAAGTAGGTTAATAGGGATCCATAGGCTGTTAGGCGATAGGGAACGTTATTTTTTGCTGTCTTTTTTTACAGATTTAGAGAGGAAGGAATAAAAAGAAACAGGCTTTGGAGGAAGGATCGAAAAAAAGAGCACCTAGGCGCTCGACTAGAAAAAGATGGGGATCATCCCCCTCTAGGAAAAGGAAGCAGCCTGGAATGCCTACGAGAACCTCTACCGACAATTGACCAGGAGACCAAGCCGGACAAAGGAAAACTCTGCGAGACATTATTTGGACAGCTAAAAGTACCCTTCGTCAAAATTATCGACATCCCAAATGGCTACGTGGTAATTGCAAGCAGGAAAAAGAAGTAGAAAAAATTAGTGTCCCAGGAAGGAGTAGAGACACAAAAGGGAATAGGACTAACGCCCAAAGTCCAGCCCCAGATAACTGCAAACAGAAATATCATATGCAGGAAAGTCGACGTTTGGGTGGGTTCCCATGACAAAGAAGTAATGAAAGAAAAAATAGAAAAGAATCATTAAGGTATAAAAATAAATGAAATAATTAAATTTGTCCATCACACACATGTCTTTATAATTGTGTGTGCAACAACAGATATGGCAACAAAGATATACCAAGGAGCACTGCTCATGTTTAAAATGAGAATTCCACCAGAGAACATGGAGCGCGAAAAACATATTAATATTCAAATATGCTTCCGCTGGTATAAGATGGAAGACCATTTGACGCGTAACTGCACTAGGAAAGATACAATATGTTCTGAGTGCGGACAGAAGAACCACGAATGGAGACAGTGCAAGGAAAGTACTAAGATATTCGTGAACTGCCATGGGCCACATAGGGCTATGACAATGGCATGACCTAAAAGAAAGGAGATGATAAAACGAAAGGAACAAGAAGCGAGAAACGAAGAAGACACTAGAAGAAATGCAACATGTGCAGGAGTGGCTAAAGCAACTGTGAAACAAATGCAAGAGGCACAAACTCATCTAACTGTGCCACAAAGGGGCATCAACAGAAGTGCTTACATGCATACTCTATGCCCATGTGATGAATATTGGGAAACCGGGCACCTTCGCTACGGCACTCAACACAATTCTAGAAAAAATGGAATGAAGAAGATGTGGTTCCCTGAGAACCCCACTCATCTGAAACCCTTAAAATCAACGTCGCTGCATCGTCGGCACCAACGAGCATCGAGGAACATACTACGAAAGAAAACGCGAATTCAAAATAGTATGCATGGAAGCAGAGGAAATAAAACTTAAAGTCTACCCTGATGAATGCTCCCCCCTCCCGAGAGGCAAGAAACAGGAAGACATCATTAAGGCAATTAAAGAAGGAAAATGCAAATGGGCATTCAAAGGAAAGACGAGAAGAGTAGGAAGAAGTATAAAAAGACTTAATGGAGGATAAAATTCGAATCTACCCTGGCGACTGCGTTACTCTCTGCCATTTTACATTTTAAAGTATGAAGAATGGTAGGTTTAAAGGCAACAAAGCAAAACCCAAAAAGAGATCCACCCGCCAGAAGTCCAAAGAACTCTAAACGACCAAACTTAGTAAACAATGGAACCAGAAAGGAGAAAAAAGCTCAGCATTCTGCAAATAAACACTCAAGGATGGATCAGTAAAACATCAACATTCGGAAACAACTTCAGAGAGACCGATCCAGACATAATTTTAATATCAGAACACGGAGTGAATCCAGAAGAAAAAAACAATGAAAATGTTCGATTACATCGTCATAAATGCCAACCCTTCAGGCGACCATCATTGCGGGGCGGCCATAGCAATAAGAAGAATGTTGAAGTTCAAAGAAGTTAATAATTTGGATGAGGTATACTTGGCCGTAAAAATTTAAACGGAATTAATGCCAATAATAGTAGTCACTGGATACCAAGCACCAAGGAAAAATTGCCTTCCCCTGAACGACCTATTTATAATCTTTGGCACAAGTTTCTCAACCATCTTTATGGGAGACCTCAATGCCAGGTGCAGTGTAAATGAAAACCGCTCCAGAAACAACAGAGGAGCCAACTTAGAAATGATGTTGGAAAGAAACATTTTCAAGAGAATAGGGCTAGGGCTAGACTTTCCCACATGTTTCACAGGCAATGCAGCTACAAAGCCAGATGCCGTGCTAAGTAGCTTCACTATGCGATGTACCGATCATGCTGGAACACCTTTGCTCATGAATCAATACCCGATACAGGTACCAGTACCGGCGACGAAGGATTACATGAGAGAAAACTGGGCAGGTTACACACAAGATCTTAGTAACTTCGTCCCAAAGGATCTTACTGACGCCAACCTGGAATATATTGATGAGGAGAACTCAAGATTAACAAGAACGATCATTGAGGCGGACGAAAGATATATACCAAAGACAAGATACCTTACTCTTCCACATCCTCAAAGGACAGAGGAAATGAAAAGGGAAGAATAGGCAACTAAAAGGATTACTAGACCAAATAATTCTCCACAAACCAAATAGAGAACGATACGAAGAAATCAGAAGACAGAGACAAGAACGGAGGCATCTCATAGAAGAACAGCAAAGCCACATATGAGATAGCGTAATAGAGAAAATTGACGAAGAAAGAAGACCAAAAGAGAACTGGAGACTAATAAATAGACTAAAAGGCAGGCTTCCGAGAAAAAAAAATAACAATTAAGAATGAACGGGGAGAAAAGATCCAAGAAGAGAGGACCACAGAAGAACCTTTACGTAATCACTTGAAATCAGTGTTCTCCATAACACCAGAGGAGAACGAAGACTTTAATTCAGAGATAGACGAAATGGTATACACATTCTTGCGAGAAAACATAGACAAGATCACTCCAGCACCAAGTGTAGAACGAGGAAGGGAGGAAATTCTGGGTACAGGGGCCTACATAACAACGAAAGAGATCAAAGGCGTAATACAATTATTCAAGCAGAAAGCGTCATGCCCCTCAGGAATAACTAGAATTAATCTTACCAAAGCACCGAACATAATCATCAGAACATTAAATAATATTTTTAACGCGTGCTTAAACACCGGTTACTTCCCTGATAGCTATAAACTAGCCAATATGATATTCGTCCCAAAGCCAAGAAAACCACCAAGCCACCTCAGCAGTTACCGACCAATATCACTATTGAACTTCATGGGCAAAGTCTTCGAGAAAATCCTTAACAGAAGACTAAAAGAATATCTTGAAGAAAATGACCTTTATAATGATTATCAGTTCGAATTCAGAAGAGGCAGAGACACCACAATGGCACTTGACATAATAACAGAGAAAATAGCAAAGGCCAAAGCAGAGAATAACTACATCGATCTGTTCTTGAGAGATGTAGAAAAAACATTTGACATTGTCTGGGTCAGAGGAATGCAATATAAGATCTTAATTCTCCAGATGAATAGCAATCAGGAGAGAATTATCTGTGATTATGTCACAGACAGAAGTACATATGTGGAGATAAATGGTTATTCAGGACCAGAATTCGAGTTAGAAGCTGGACTCCCGCAGGGGGGCTGTCTCAGTCCCACGCTGTATTGAATATACACAGCAGACCTGCCACCTCAAATAATGCCTGGTTGCCTAAAATTACAGTTCGCGTACGAAATAAGCCAACTCTTCGTCACTCCGTACAGGAACGTACAATTTCAGTCAAAGACAACAGCTTTAGAAATCAGCAACATCAACAACTATTAAAGAGATTGGAAGATAAGGACGAACAGGAGGAAATTTACAATAATCCCAATCTCCAGGACCAAACCGCAGAAATTGTTTTTGAAGATCAGAACTACAGATATCATAGTGAGGGTAAAGTGCTAGGGCTCATAATAACAACAAGAGGCTACAAACAACATATAACGGAGAGGAAGAACAAAGCGATTCCGATGCTTAACCTCCTGTACAATCTAAGACGGTTAGGCATGAAAAACTAAAGAAAAATCTATCTTGCACTAGGAAGAGAGGTACTACTATACCTGCCAAACCTATCAATGGTGAATCAGGGACCAAAAAATTGGAACTCCAGAGAATACAAAATAAAGCTCTCTACCATATCACCAACACCCGCATGAGAGAGAGAGAGAGAGAGAGAGAGAGAGAGAGAGAGAGAGAGAGAGAGAGAGAGAGAGAGAGAGAGATAGGAGGAGGAAGAAGAGGAGACTACAGGATCTGCACCAAGAAGCATGATTAGAAACGCTCAACTTCAACATCAAGAACGGAGCGGAAAAAATATGGAGGAAGATAGACCAACTACCAGAGGTGGGCGTTGCGGCAACGAGTCGCGACTTTGCCACACTATGAATTTCGAAGTCGCAAACGTTTTGAAAAAGTCGGACTAAGCAAAGTAGCACCGATAATTTTCCGCGACTTTTGCCGTGACTTTGAACAGGAACAAAGACGACTTTTTTGAAAGAAATTGCTGCGGCTGTTTTAAGCCAGTTTTATAGCCCCATTTGGCTAAAAATGTCAAATTTGAGTTGATAACAGCTAACTTTATTCTGATCTGATTTTTACCTTTCTTTTACGATAAATTAAATTCTTTACATTATTTGAGACTGACATTACATGAAACGACCCAAAAAAAGTTTGTCACTCTGAATTTTATTATAAATTAGTAAAATTACATACACTTTTCAGGCGTGAACCAAGTTTTAAGCCTGTCTTGTCAATTAAAAACGTTTGAGAACGTGTTATGCCTTGGGGCGTTCATCGTGCGAATTAATCTCATTTTCTCGTATTTTAATATGTGCTCATACTTTTTTTGTGGCTAAGACGAAAAAATTACGGTGAAGTGTAAGAAGTATTAAAATTAACAGCATTCTACCTTTAACCTGCCTAAAATTAAACAATATAAGTAAAAATTGGACCATCGTACGTAGACTAGGCCTTGGCTCTAAATTTAAAGATCATATTGTTATAGCCTATTAAAATCACATAGTTTTATCTTTCTTTAAATCCATTAGGCCACCCTATGAGCTTAAAAAATCTCGATTGTTTAGTAACTTAAACCGGTAAAGGCTAAGAGTGATGCCCTTCGCCGATCTGAATCTCTTATTTCATCATTTCTTTCTTTTCCGACGCCACCCTGCGAGTGGTTGTAGCATGGGTGTTTTTCACTAACTTTTTTCTTGTGGCTTTTATTGTAGCTTAATTTATTATTAGTTACTGAAAATTCTTGTAAAGTTTTTGTTCTTTTACAGATTGGAAAGCTAAGCCATAGACATGGATAAGTTTGTGACAAGGAGCCGGGATAGGAGCAAGAGTTTTCCTGGCGACATTGGAGCCAGTAGAAGCTTCAGGTGCAGCACTCCTCTGCTTGCTAAGTGAGAGCAGTGTTAGGGATAGCCACATGCCTTTTTTGTACCTGAGACTCTGACCGTGGAGGATGAGGAGACAGGGAAGGCTGGCGACCAGAGCCAGGAGGGCAACGAGGAGGCCGTCAAATGGCAAAGAGCTGAAAAGCTGCTTGGAGACCCTCGAGAGGTAAGAAAATCGCCGCAACACTATAGTAAAGTAGCAAAATTAAATGTTAAAATTTAGTACATTTAGTACATTTCATGATTTAAAGATTTATAAATATTAAATTTAAATATTTAAATTCATCAAATTGTCGTTGAAACATTTCTATCTCTTTCAGTTTCTATGCCTTTGACAAATTTGTGAGGACTGATGAGAAGGTGGGTGGGAGGTCTCTCGGGAAGACCCACAATGTCCTTTCTAAGTGCCAACATCCTGGCTGCAAAGGCAAGAAGGGGTTTACCTACAGCACCCACACCAGGAACCACCTCAAGCAGTATTACAAGAATGTAAGTTTAAATAATTAGGTAAGTTTACAATAAATCACTGGTGCCGCTAATCCTACTACTTTATGCAAGTTTTAGCAAAGAAAATTGAAAATTTTATTGCAAAGTTAAAAGTTAATATTTTTATATCAGATGCACAAGGATCAGCTCCCTCAGATCTCTGCAGCTATTGATTGAGGGGCCAAACAAGTGCGGCCTCTCCCAGTCAAGGGAGAGTGAGGCCCGCAAGAAGCGCTAGATTTGTTTGGAGGAGAGCTTCAGGGCTAAGTTCAACCAGGAGAAGGCCAAGCAGTGTTACACCAGGTGAAAAAAATTCAGAGAAATAATAGTAGCTATTTTAACTTTATTTTTTTAACTAGTAAAATAGCATCTTAGCGTTTTGATGCTTTAAAACACTTTTAGCAGAATTTTAAAATATATTAATTTACATATTTCATCTTTAGGTGGTTCATTGAGACAATGACGCCACTGGCTGTAGCTGACTATCCCAGCACGAAGAGGATGTTCTACATCGTCAGCCCTGAGTTCCAGCCCACCTCCAGGAGGACTGTGGGCAGGGACATTGTCAAGCTGATGGAAAGGGGGGAGGGACTCAGGTGGTCAGCGTGCTCTTCCACCAGAAGTGGGTGGACACTACTGCCGACAGCAGGACCGCCCACAACAGGGCTTTCTTTGGGATAACAGTCCACTGGATTGACAGGGACACCCTCAAGACGCGCCATGCAACTCTGGCGTGCAAGGAGGTGAAGGTAAGAAAATTAAAAAGTTAAATTTTGTCATTCTTTACCTTAGGCGCTAAAAGCTATAAGTACATATGCGGTATAAATTTAATTTATAAACTAAATCAATAATTATTGTCTTCAGGAAAGGCAGACGCACCAACTTCTGAGGAAACTCATCACAAAGACACACTAGTACTTTAGCATCCATGGCAAGATGGCGGCCACCACCACAGACAATGGCGCCAACTAAGTGGCCGCCTTCAACGCCTTTGGTGAGGCCAACTAGGACCAGGAGGACCCTGACCTGCAGGTTGTGGATCTCCAATTGCTCTCGAGGGTTGAGGGGGACAACCCAAGTCTGCCACCTCACCACCGCTGCAGGTACTAACAATAGCGGCATCTAGCGCTAATATATTAAGAAATAAAGATTGAAGTCATTTAAATAATCTTTGAATTTATTGAATATTTAAATATCTTATTGTTTCAGCCCCCACACAGTTAATCTATTGGCGATAACAGATGTTAAGGATGTCCAGGGCTGGAGCAAAGGGGGATCTGAGTGGAAGGGGACCACAGCCAAGACCCAGGCCCTGTAGAACCTCCAAAATAGGTTCCCCAGTGGCGGCCAACTAGATCAAGGAGGCCGCCAAAGGAAAACTGAAGACTCCAGTGGTGACTAGGTACAATTATAAAATTTTAATTTATCATAAGAAATTGTTGGCAATTATATAAAATTGGATTTTGTAAGTTTCTGATAGTTTATTTAAATAAAATGTTTTATTTCTACAGATAGAACTCCCTCTATGATTGTGTGGTGGTTCTGCTGGAGGTCCTGAGTGTTGGTGACCAGCTGCATGCCATCAACACCATCCTGATCAACCAGCCTAAGGAAGGTTCTCCCATCACAGAGGTGGACATCCAGGTTAGCATAAAGTAGCGCGCTAATATCGATCACTATTTTAATCTTTTTGCTTAGAAATAAAATTGTTCTAAGTTTAATTAAATCAGCTTAGTTAACTAAACAATATATTAATGTTCAGTTTCAGGTTCTCAAAGAGTACAAGCTGGTGATGCAGCCTGTGGCACAGTGCTTAGACATTCTTCAGGGGGGAGGGGAGTAGAAAGGCCTACATGGGTACCCTCCTCTCCAGCCTCTGGTTGATTAAGGTCAGCCTGGAGGAGCAGAACCAGAATGGCGACCCGGTGTATGCCAGGCCCCTGGTGTATGCCAGGCCCCTGGTGTATGCCAGGCCCCTGGTGCAGGCCCTCTTCAGGGGCTATGAAAAGAGGCTTGACCACCTCTTCGAGGATGGCGACCTCCTTATGGCCATCTACGTCAACCTCACCCCCAAGGCCCTGGAGAACATTGCCCCTGACAAGGTGGAGGAGATCAGGAACACGATCACCAGGGAGCTAAGGGCCGTAATCAATCCCAGGGAGGAGCAGCAGCAGCGTCAGCCTGGCCAACCACAAGTGCAGGAACCCCAAGACTTGGACGCCCACCTCTTCAACAAATTGTTTGCTATAGGTCCGGCCAACCAGCAGCAGGATGTTAGAGAGGTCCTGAGGAAGTCCATGGAGGAGTGGCTGCTCTCTAAAGTGAGCTGGCCTGGTCCCTCTTCTCCTACCAGCACAGGGAGGTGTGGGTGGACTTATCCATTAAGTACAATACCCCCCTCCCCAGCTCTGCAGCTGTGTAAAGGCTATTCAGTACGACCGGGGACGTCCTCAGGGCCAAGAGGTCCTACCTGGATGAGGTCAACTTTGAGGAACTTGTGCTCCTCAAAGGGAACATGGACCTCCTGGAGGAGAAGATGGGCCAAGATGACATAGAGGAGGAAGAGGATGACCAGTATATATTAGTTTAGGCTGTGTTTCAACTAAATAAAATAATAAATATGTGTTTTTTTTATGCCATATAAAAGCATGTTTCTGTTATCTCGACAAATTTACTTTGTAATTTAGCGGTGTCACACCGGGCAAAAAAAGTCGCAGTCGCAAAGTCGTAAGTCGCACTGATAGGGGCCAAGAATAGAGTCGCAAAGTCGCAGTCGCATCAGATCCGCTGACAAAGTCGCACCTAAAAAAATTAAAGTCGCGCCCAGCTCTGCGAACTACCTCCGATATTTGCAGAGCACACGAACACCAGAGCTGGAATCCCCTTTAACACTCGATTTCCCAACGGCATACATTAGCTGAGAATCGAAGAGGTTCCCATGTTTACTTAAGTAGAAATTCAAAAGGAGAGAAGGAACAAGCATAACGATAAAGATATTTACCCGACTATATACAAACCCAACCAACGAAATAACCAACCAAGACACCAGATTGATACCTTAATAAGACAACCGAATTTAAACAACCTAAATAGGAAGAAACAACCGACTAAGAAGACAACACAGATCAAAAGTGTAAACAGAAATAATACGAACAAAATGAACTAAAAGTGTAATAAGTGAACTATAGTATTAAAAAGTTTAACAAAATGATAGTGAAGTGAAAGTTAATAGTAAAACAAGTAAAATTAAAGTGAAATAGAGAAAAAAGTGATAACAACAAGGGGAGTGAAAAAAAGGAGTAAAAAGTGAAGCAAAGTAAGGAAAGTAAAAACAAGAAACATAACAATACATAAACAAAGCTCAGAGCTAAGATAACTAAAAACGGTATTAAACACATGAATGAAAGATGAAGAGAATAAGGAAACAGAGATTAGGCAGTCCTCCCGCTTCTGTATGAGGAACATAGGTGCTAAAAGTGTGAGAGTGGAAGTAAGAATGATGAGTGAATGCAGAACGGTGGTTCGGAATCCACATTAATCAGCAGGTCCCCCTTGTCCTTCACGCAAGGGTATTCCACCCTTTCCACCTTTGACTACCGAGGTTGCTCAATCTGCCTCCTCACCAATCTGTCCTCTTTTAACTCAAAACTTTCCGTCTCCCACAGCTATAAATCCTCTTCTAAAGCTTGTTCCGGACTTCCCATTGAACTCTTCACTATCGGTTCACTTGAACTGAGAGTCAGAAGTGTGGGGAGTTTCTCTCAGGAGCAACTCGGCCGCGAGCGGTACCTTTTTCTCCCCCCCCCCCAAAAAAAATAACCCCACCTTCTGTCTATCGTTCTATGGCTCATGTTTGTGGAGTTATCTTAAAGGTTGCTCTAGCAGCTTTAGAGGTCTCTCCACTCATTTCCACAATGCTCTGAACGAATTTGCAAATAACCACAAGGGAAAGCAATCATTATGTATGCTCTTAAGTAAATTTTTTATCCTTTCTCCATTTCATAAATAAGAACATATTATGCTTTGCCTTCAAAATTTATTGTTCTCTGAGTCCCTGCATAACACCAATCAAGAGTTACCTCCAAGATTATTCCAGGATCCTGGATGACGCGAAAATATTGACTAAGAAATATTATAATATTGAAAACTTATTTGAAAATGATTAAGGATTCGATTATACCAGAATCCATTTTGTTCAAGAAAGGGAGGATACCCTACGCTAAATTTGACTTTTCCTGTTAAATCTTTATATTATTGTTACTTAAGCTTAATACTGTTATTTAATTGTATTATTTTTTCTTAACTGTATTGTATATAAATTTTTCTGTTGTATAATATTATAACGACTATGTAATTTATATTACGAAATAAAAATATCTACTCAAACTACTCGTATCTATCTCCTGCATCGGTGGAGAGCGTACGTGTTTTCTCATCCACTCTGAATCATGTGCTATTTGTTTGGAATAATTCGATACTTATCATAGTTTTTGAGTATCAGAATAATGGCGGAGGTCATGGCAGAACATAATTTAGTGATCAAGAGTGGTTTGTGTTGTCTCACGTCGACAAGAAACGTTTACACACAGGATGATATAATTAGGACGAGCCATGCCTTCTTTAGTACGAAAGATATTAAAGAAGTAAACCACTTACTTTGTACAATTACAAGGGAACATTCCATAAGACGAAGAACTAATGAAAAAAAATAAAATTGAGTTACGAGACACATTGAATTTGTTTTCTGAATGTGATGAAACAAACTTTCCTCTCTCTAAGTTTGTTTCCGATACTTATGACCCTATGTTGCCCTCTTCGGGGCTTGAGATAATTTTCGATGCGCTAATCACCCTAAAGAAGGAGATTGAATCTCTTTAACAAGACATTCAATCTCAAAATGCATTGACTTGAAAATTAATAACCAGCAAGACTTTAAGATATCACGATAAGAATTAGCTGATCAAAATAATGATATTAATGGTTAATTCTAAACAGTCACGTGGCCCCCTGAGGCCTATAGACGAGTGCAGGTCATTTCCTCTCCAAGAGAGTGGGGGATCAGTGGAGGAAAGTGGCTGCCATCAACCCACAACCCCTTATCCCCCGCATTCGCTTCGTCCAAAGATGACTTACGCACTTAAAGTTCGTAGTCAAGCCCCCCTTCCCCTCTCCAATAGAAGGCCCCATTGGGTTATTGTCCTCGTCCTCGATTCCAGAGGAAGGTAACCAAACAAGGGACGAAGCTTGATCCATCGTTCATTGGAGACACTCATAAGATGCAGAAAGCACTTCTTGAATTTCGTTGCTCATTGAAAAGTTGCCTCTTGCACGAAGATAATGGATGGAAGGAAGGCATGTCTAAGAGAACCCCAAAGAAGACCCCACGTTTTCCCTACGTCGAGTAACGGTTAATTTTGAATCTTAAGTGACCTTTCATTAAAACCCAATAAGATAGAAAAACTTGTAATTCGGGGCGAAAATATGTGGAAGTGATTCGAAAGTTGTTAGGGAAAATGTGATATAATTCTCTTGCAGAAAAGATCATTGCCAAAAGAAAAAAATTGTTATCGGGGTGAAATTAATCGCGAGTTTTACTTTTTGTCACCCCGAGTAGGTAAGATATATTTTCCACTGATGTGAAACGGCCCAAAGATGGGATGGCGATATTATACAAGAAAAAATGGCCAGTATTGTGAAGCCAATGTATATTAATGACGGTGAATCACACACTGCCATACTAAATATATATTTTACCCATGACGATGGGGTATGTGCCCTATTAGCCTTCTATAGAATTTCTTTGGCCACATTGAATGACCTAATCACGAATGAAGGGATCAACAATTTAACATTGAGCGGGGACTTTAACGCAGATCACACACGGCAAGGAGAGATTTTTCAGGTAACTTCAGGATTTGTGCATAGAATTTCACTAGAAAATTACCGATGTCATCTTACTGATGGAGACATTGCTTTACTTGAGCCATTCTCACAACTACACTAGCTAGCTAGATCATGTTATTATCTCCTAGCCTACTTTTATTCATGATCTCTCTGTCGGTTATGGATATTCAGTGTGCGACCATTTTCTCATTCTTTTTCGTACTCTATAGCTCTCGAATAGATGCTCATGGTATTAAAGAAAACGCAATTGACTCTGATCTATTTGTAAGTTGGCAGACGTTCTCTGAAGATAATAAACAAAGGTATTCTAATAATCTTGACGCTATTCTTTTAACGTATCAAAATGAGGTTTTGAACTGCAAGTCTCATAACTCTAGCAAAGAAGAATACATTGAGCTTTTGATTAAGGGTTACAATTCTTTCAGTTTAGTCCTGATACAACTCTAAGGGTTGTGCCAGGTTGGAATGATCTTTGCAGAGATCTAGACACAGCGGCCTGGGAGAGTTCTTAGTTCTTAACTTCTTACGTTGCAGACAGTCTGGCAAGCATAAGTAGGGAAACTTATATGATACCATAAAGGAAAGCATAGCCAAATTTAAAGCTAAGCTTGACTTTGTTAGAGCTCATGGGAAGGAAATTCGTAACGATAAACTTCTTCAGGAAATTAAGAGTGTCGTGGTATGACATTACATTATATCAATACCATATTATATCTATGGGAGAAGACCAATAACTTGAAAGCGAACCAACAAAAGGGACGGAAAACCACGCGTTCAGACGGGCTGAGTAACGAGAGAGTGCAACGAGGTAAGGTAAATTATGGACAATGGCAAAGTCCAAGGTTATTTAAAAAGACATGTATAAAAATATAATTTTATTTACACCAAAAAATTAATAGGAGAATTGAAGGGTAAAATTACCCCAGAGAATTAACGGGAAAAAATCACATCAATAAACGAAGGGGGGGGGGGAGATTAACTCAATTGGGTTACTGAAGGGGAGAGGGGGGTTGGCTTACGGATGTCTTTGGTACGTGAGGTGAGACCGCTCGAACTTCAGAGCGGAAGGTTGGAGTGATGACGGTTTTCCAAAAGCAAGGGGGAGGGGGGGTAACTTCCGGTCCAGGGGAGAGTATTTCGGCTACCCGAAATAAGGGGAGCTTTGACAAGAGTTGATGAAAGAAGTCGAGAAAATCACTTGGGGCGATCTTTCAGTGGAATTACCTCCTGGCTGGGGCTAATTCCAAATACACAAAATAGTCCAGCTGTCCCTTTGCTTTGTTGCTAGCACTTGACTTGGAACCATGGGGAAATCTTCTTGGTTCTGGCGAGACTTCTTAACTCTGTGTGTCTTCCGGGGAGTCGAGCGTTATTTATATCCGAGGCTCTCCCCGGAGTTGGGGGTTAGCGGGAAACAGCTCTACTCTCGAAGGGCCTCGAATCTTCTGACAGAGCTATTTTAGCCCGCATAAAGGTGAATCGTGGGGACTCGATTCGAGACTACCGCTTGTGGAAGGGGAGGGGGGGGGGTAGGCTTACCACTTTAGTCCTAGCCGGGCCTTTTGCTGCACATGGGAGTTCCTTTGTGCTAAAGATCTTCCACGTGGGGATTCCCTCACAAAGAGTAAAGACCAAATGACCTTTTGGAGCATCGTCTGTCATCTTTCAGGAAATAAATTTTCTTTTCTCTGTCAAAAATAGATGGCCAATCCAGTAAGCTTAGAATTTCTGAACTGTTTAGTTCTAAGTTGAAATCGATGTTTGACGACTGTAATTTTCAGCAAAAACCTGAGTACTTTGACGAATTAGTTGATAAATATTGTCGTAATTTCACGCATAACCTCGCCGTCTTTAAACAGTGTTATTTTCTTTGTGAATAACATAACGATCAAGCTAGCAAATCAAGTGAAGTATCTTAGCGTGACTCATTCTTCTAACCTCACAAACAATACTGAAATCTTGACGAATGAGACGTCATTCTTATATCAATTTCACTTTCTTATGCGTAAGTTTGGAAAGGTGAATCAAAATATTTTAATTTAGACAGCGATAGATAGCATCAGTTAGCTGCACCATGACAAAAACAAAACAAAACAAACCCCAGATCCTTAAAAAAAGCGCAATTTGTCATAATTCGTAAAATTTACTACATCCTAGTCGCTTAATTCCTTTTTCTCGCTCCGACATTCGAGTAAAGTTTTTAGTCGCGTGCGACTCTATATCTCATTATGTCGGTCGGTCCCCGTTTTGCTTTTTATTGTTTTTGTAATAAAATTGTAACTTTTAAAACCCTTATGTTGTTTTACATTCTCTTTCGAATGATATAACTGTCAAGGTGTTCCCAAGGTTAGCCCGGGAATTATTTTGTTTTGGCAATAACATCATAACTATTCGGTCGATTCTAACGAAATTTGAAAGCCTTATGTTGTTTTACATTCTCTTTCGAATTATATACTTGTCAAGTTCGTCCCGAGGTTAGTCCAGGAATTATTGAAAGTTTTGAAGGTCATAAGGTCATAAATCAGAATAAGTGAGAGCACGCCTCCTTGGTCAGCAGACCTTGTTCTTTCTGGTAGTTAAAGAAAACAATATTTTTACGCTAGGAATAAACTATGGGACTTTTCAATAAGGAAATATCTAATTAATCCTTCCTTTCTAAATATGTTCCTATTCTAAAGAAGGTGTGTGAGGAGAGATATGATTGAGCTTTTTAGAATCTGTTCCGGGATGGATAAGTTAGATTTTAGCAAGTTATTTGATTTGGAAGCTAGTAATAGGACTAGGAGTCACCACTTAAAAATTAAAAAAAAACAGAAGTGCAGGTTGGATGTTAATATTTTTTCACCAAGAGAGCTGTAGATTACTGGAATTGTTTGCCACCTTAGTCAGTAGACAGTCTAACTTGTATGTTTTCAAACGCAGATTAGATCATTCTATGGGGAGGGAGTGTTAACTTTTTTTTTGCAGGGGGTGGCCGGGTTATTTTGGACTCATTGCTGTGGACGCAGTTTTTTATTATTGTATATTATGGATGATTTGGATTCTGACGAGCCTTGATGATGATACCTTTTGTTTTTGACACATTCCTGTGGATGGTTTAAATCGTATATTGTAGATGCATGATTTGACACAATCCTATGGATGCATTTTGAGGGCAGGTTTTGTCGGATGGTGAGGGCCGTTGATAGGCCCTTGTGGCCAGAGCTGTAGCATTGTCTAGTTCCTCCCGTCCTAAACCAAGATTGTGTGGCCCCCATAACAATATATCATACATTTACAAGTAGTGCCATGCACGATAAATACTATTCTCATTAGTCCCAATGCTGCAGAATACTTACAGAAAATGTGTATTCGAAAATTTTATATTTTCATTAATAAAATAAATAATTTGGCCGCAGTGGGGCCCCTTCAAGAGCCCCCACCCCAACTGGCCGGGGAGGGGGGGAGGGAGCGGTTGCTACGGCTCTGCTCGTGGCTTTTGTCATCCGGGAAATTATGTTGTTATGTTAAAACGCTCTTAATTTAGTCTACGAGTAAAAATAACATTTTCTTTAACTATAAGAAAGAAAACGGGCCTCAAATTGCGTAGCGAAAGCGACATTAAGGGAACGGAATGGAAGTAATTTTACGAATTATTGCTGAATTATTACCAATTATATTAGTTTGGCCATCACCTATGGAATGGGCCCTAAATTAACCTCTTTGTGTTTCATTAAAAGAAGTACGCCTTTTTTAACGATATATGTTTTTTTCGTGGTGTAACTGAGTATCACTGACTAAATCAAAACATTTTGATTTCACGGATGACAAAAGCCACAAGGGCCTATCAAAGGTCATCCGCATCTGTTAAAACCCGCCCACAAAATGCATCCATAGGATTGTGTCAGATCATGCATCTAAAACAAAAAAGCATCACCATCCCTTCAAGCATCTTCCACTAAATTCAAGTTTTCTGTTTTAAAAACGAATTAGCATTTCCCTAAAGATAAATAACTTTGAATATACAGTGGGTTATTAAGTACAATACCAAAGTATTCAGAGTATGAATTCATCTGACTTCACTTCGACTTTCCAAAGTTCATCACGAACCACGCCGGCGATTTCTGGTCCTAGGATGACCGCAACATCATGTCAACCTTTATTTTGGGCTTAAGCCCGAGTCACTTGTGAGCTTCAACAACCACAATAGGCAACAGCTTAAGGCCATCGTCTGCCCCAGCTTCCCTTTATCTTACTCCATTCTATCAAGAAATCTGATCATTGAGGCACTTCTGAAATGGCTGCGTGATATTAAATTGCGATGAGGGGGAAGTCGCGAACGGCACTGGCAGGGCAAGCATAATGGGAGGTTCGGACCGTCCTTCCATTGACGAAGTAGCCAACGAAGGTAAACTTTTAAAAGAGATCAGCTTGGCATTCAATGTAATCGTCTTCTCCTAATGTGATTTATCATCTTCATTTGCATTCTCAATCGATTGATATCTGCTTGTAACACAGATAATACGCAAGAAAATCCTTAAAATGTAAACACGCATTCGAATATTATTACTCAGTCTCTTCTTCGCATTCTCCATTGGATGCTTAGTCTCATTTTTCGTTTTCCTCATCTTTTAATCAATCTAGCCATTTAAATTGAGAGAGCATCGTATTTATGGTGACCGCATCTACCATCTCCTCCTCTCATAAAGTTGGTCCTCCTTTCCTTATTTTTAATCCACATTCTGTTTTTTGTTTCTGGTTGTCACTGGTATTTAGTACAATATCCTTCCAGCTCCTCTTGACAAAGCTTGTCATCCATCTAATCTTGTCCTTCGTACAATTGACTATTCGGGTATTATGATTTATGGAAGGTGTAACACCCAAATCTCTCTCGATCTTCGCCAAATCTTTCAGAGGACATTTGTCATGGCTGAAATAAACAGCCCGGTGTTTGGCGTTAATTCCTTTGTTTCCTTGTTTCCACGTCTTCATCGTAGATTCTCGGAAGCGCACACTTGTCGATCACATCACCCCTTCCATTTTATGTGGATCATTTTCCCATTCTCATAGTTCTGCCAAACACAACTTCCAACTCATTTCGTAGGAGTTCCTTTTTCTTTCTCTACCGCCAACGAAGGGCCAATTGAAGTGGTTCATCGGATATAGACGAAACGAATAACCTGTTTTTGCTCGTCCTTGACGTCTGCTCCCAGATAACTTTTGGCAATGTATAAAGATTTTGATTATATGCTAGATAGTATCGTTGATGACCCATCAATGTCTCCTTGTGCTTCACCACTTTACGTTGAACCATTGTTTACACCTAAGCATTTCATGACTATGGTGGATTTCAGGGTATGAATGCTCACTCTGTCCCGGGAAGGTACCACTTACCGTATCTATACAATTTCACTTCTCTCTTTGGTTGTTCTTTCTTATCGCGCCTTGATCCTGTTCTATCTTTCAACACATCCCTCTTCATCCCAAGGATGTTACGAAGACCGCGATCACCACACTTTTTTGATCTTTCAAGATGCGTTAAAGGCCTTAAATCCTTGGTAACAGTGGTCATGGATCAGGTCGTGGAAGGTTTTCCCTTAATCTTTTTCTACATAAACCACTGCCTGATATCCTCTTCATCCGTCGAAGAACACCTTTCTCGCATTTTCAGGTCTTTGGGGGCCCTAAAAATATGGTGTCATGCTCAGCACTTTTAAGTGTCTCTTCGGTGGCTAGGTTAACTACTTTGAAAAACCTCTTAATTTATTCACTCGTTCTCTTTTCTTTCCGGTTCTAAAAAAGGTGTACAGCAATTTCTTTTCAAGAACTGTTTGTTATGTATATCGCACGTCGCTACTTCTGTCTGTATTCGGAGAGGGTGTGAATTCGTCATGCTTTGAAGGCATTCATATATATATATATATATAAATTGGGACATCCTTCGGAAACCTCGATTTTAGTATGTAGGTTAAAGCCAGAACCAGTATTCGGAACATATATAATTCGGAACGTTTCGAACATTAGCTATGTTTAGCTTCAACCTATAATGGAGTAAAACAATATGAAAGCAAGCAAGCTTATAATACATAAAGAGATATATGTATTAATGACTGACAATAAGTTTAAAGTTTGTTGAATTTAAGAGGAAATAATGCGACAATGTAATATTGAATAAATTTAGAGTTTAGTAAAATTTTCAAGAAAACAATGCAAAAATTACCGAGAGAGGACAAAGCGAACTTACAAAGAAAAACTGCAAAAGTATAAAACAAACTCTGTACTATAAATTAATTTTAGAGTTAAGTTCGAAATAAGTTAGAGTGAAAGTGTGTCTGTTTGTTTATTTATGTGGTTGTTTTGTTATTATGTTGTGTGTATGAGATAGGCGTTCAAACCGTTGTTAGAGTTATTTGTTTTCCTGCTATGTTAATAACTGGAGTTTCTATGATTTTTGTAGCATAATTCTCGTATCTGTATCTGTTGTGTGGGCTCATGTTCCTTGGTTATTTATTTGTTTATTTTTCTCTTCTTTATTCATGTTGTTTTTCCTTTTTCGTTCATTTGTACTTTTTGGTTAGTTTTGTCATTCCTTGTGTGTATCAAGTCCAATCCGGTGAGTTTGTCATTATTCAGGGAATTTTTGTCACAATCGGGTTTCCTTATTTGGTTTACACATAAATCTCCTCCTCTTTCCTTTGGTCTACTTTGTTTTTTTTTTGCACTAGGAAACAGCATATGTTGTCTCCATCGTGCGCCCCTAGTGCTATTTGATTATTTAGTTCCTCTCCTTTTTCTTCTTGTGTTTTTTGTATGATGTTTTAGCTCTTTTTTCAATTATTTTGTTTAATGGTTTTATTTTCGCTTTGATGTGTAAGTCTCCTTGTTTTTTCCTCTCTAATCGTCGCGTGTTCGTAATTATGTATACTGCCTTATTCTGTTTATGTTGCATTCTTATTAGATTGCTTCTTGAAACCGTATACATGGCAATTGTTGGATATATAAAAGTAGGCTGGTAGATCTTTTTCTTATTTTTCATGTTTATATTTCTCAATCTGTAGAGTAAAGTTAGCATGCGTCGTGCTTTGTTTATTCTTTCGGTCACGTGTTTCTTGTAACCATTTTTGGTAATAGTTAGGCCTAAAATCTTGCCTTCACCATTATACCTGTATCGCTCTCTATCTACGTAAACGTCGGATAGTTTCTTGCGATATATAGGTATAATTTTAAATTTATCTTTATTCCTTTTAATTTTCCATTTGCGTTCATACTCGTTTAGATTTTCTATTTATGTTGCCGTTACTCTGGCCTGCATCTGAGGGTTCCGATAAACACAGGGAATTAATTGAGTGAAATCATCTGCGTATTGTATGTTCACACAGCCCTCGCTCCTGCGTGGAGGAATGTCCGAGGTATACAGTGAATATAGTAAAAGACTTAAACACCTTACCTGAGCGAGGCCCGCATTAAGCTTTAATCTTTCACCTTAGTAATTCTCCGTGTCTATGTATGAATATCTTTCCATGACGTAGTCGTCTAAAATTCTTTCCAAATAGTTGTTCATTTCCAGATTTAGAATTTTATGTTGTATGCCTCTTCGACAGACTTTATCGAATGCTTTCGATACGTTTTGCATCAGTTGTGGCGACGAAACTGAGTGTGTGGGAAGCATAGCGCACATGCTTAGGTAGGCTGAAGCTGCATGGGTCAGACGAAAGGTCTTCTTCCTAATCTAAGGCACTTCTCATTAGGAAACTATCCTCCAGATCGTGCTCACCTCCTCGGATTCCATCTTCTGAATCTGTGAACACATTTGCAGCAGAAAGTGTAAATTCCTTAAACGCTTTGACAAAATTAGAGCCGTTATCAGTGACGGCGCTCGTGATTTTCTGCAGGAGGATATCGTATTCATTTATTATATTCTCCATATGTTCAGCAATCGTGATGTAGTTATGTTCTCCTTTGAAGCGACACCATGCCAATACTCCCCTGTGACAGACAAGAGCAGCTTCCTCAAGCTGGAAAAAAAAATAACAGTCCCAATGTTTGTCTCATAATTTTGTCCATAACTTTTGCATATTAATATAATCGAGATAAATTCCACCAACAAATACGAGGGGTGGTCAATAAGTTTGCAATTAGGATATAAGGAAACGAGATATGAGGAAAAGTGCTTTATTATTTTTCAATATAACTACTCTCGACTTCAATGTACTTGCGCCACTTGTTCCTGAGGCTTCGAATTCTCGACAACCAGAAATCCCCCCACTGCTGTTCAATCCACTCCTAGACGGCGAGCTGGACATCTTTATCGTCCCCAAACCGGCGTCTACGCAGTGCAGCCTTGAGCTGGCGGAATTAAAAGTAGTCGCTAGGGGACAGATCTGGACTGTAGGGAAAAGGTTGAGCTTCTCGAATCCCCACTCACGCAGGGCATCTTGTGCAACTCTGGCCTTGTGGACAGGGGCATTGTCGTGGAGGAGCAGGACAACGCGTGTCAACTTGCCGCACCGCTTCTGACGGATGCACTTCTTCAACCCAGCCAGTTCCTCGGCGTAATATTGGTAATATTGGTCCTTCCACGAGGCGCATAGTCCACCATCAACACTCAGAATCCCAGAAGATGGTGGCCATGATCTTTCCGGCTGAGGGTTGGGTTCGGAACTTGATGGGGGTCGGAGAGCCCCTGTGCTTCCAGGCCATGCTTTCGAGCTTGGTCTCGGGATCCCAGTGATGGACCCACGTTTCATCACCTGTCACTATGCGTGGCTCGATTCCCTCCGGGTCTTGGTTGTACAGGAACAGCAGCTCGTCTAAACTTTGACGACGTTGAAGTCGATCATGGGGTGTAAGGTTTCTAGGGACCCAACGGGCAGAGACCTTAGTCATGGCCAAATTGTCGTGGATGATGTTGATAACACTTCCATGTGATATTCCAAGTTCTCGCTCGATTTCTTCGACCTTCACCCGTCGATTATCGAGAATCATCCTCTCCACACGGGCCACATTGTCCTCGTTGGTCACGTCTGACGGGCGTCCTGGATGGGGGTCATCTTCAAGGGACTCACGACCATGGCAGAACTCCCTATTCCAGCGAGCAATGGTTGCATAGGAAGGGGCGGTGTCGGTGTACACTGCAACCATGCGTTCATGGATCTCTTTTGCATTCTTGCCTTCCTTGGTCCAAAGTTTATCACTGCGTGGTGCTCAACCTTCTCCATTGTTAAAAAATTTGTGACTGACGATCTGCGATCAGCTACTGCTTTTTAAATAGACGAGGCAGGAGCGTGCGGCTGCAGGTCCTGACTTGTCATAACTTGTCCTAACACCCACACAAACAGCCATTCCCCTTCCTCTGTTTTGCCCTACCGATTCGCAAAACTTATTGACCACCCCTCGTAGGTGATCTTTAAAGACATTTTCAATTTCATATTTCATAAAGAGCAAAATCTAAACATATCCAATGAAATGTAACTCCCAAAGAACTACCATGCCGAGTTGACCAAATATCTGCAGTAAGACATAAATAAGAGGTGTTGTCTAGTTTATTTTTCAGTAGAACCCTTGTCACTTTCTCTTTTTCTATAAGATTTCGGCTTAGCGTCCGCCTTGAAATGACGCCAACTGAAGAATTTAACCTGCAGTAGTGAAATGTGTGATTATTGTGAGTGAAATGAGAATATATGGTATGCACATAAAATTTTATATATGAAATGTAGCTATATGAATATCCTATAGCTATATAGGATTGGTACATCAATTCATAAATATATTATTAGTCCTTCATATTCAGAATTACATAGTAAAATATTGACTTTCAGTATTGTTAGGAATATATACATTATCAAGCTTTATTTCCTACATTTTTGACGGGCAGGCATGCTAGTTTTGACATAATGATATATTGGTATTGCTACTATAACGAAATACATCGTTATAGGAATTCATCTAATAACTACATATAATCAATCAATAATTGTACTAATTATTCCTGAAAAAAATTTATTCAATAATATCTTCCAGTAAATGATAACGCGCTTTAAGAATATATGTATGTGGATTCTCATGAAATTATTGCAATATTAACCTCTATTGTTTGTATATGTCTTCCTTTATTTAACTTCGTTATATATCCTACGTAGTGACCAATGATCTGAACGCTTTAGTATTCGGTCGTTATAAGGGCTTATACTGTACTACTAATACTATAATTGTAAAGCACATTTGTAACTCAGAACTCACCTTTAATTAATCTCACAAAAGCTGGTTGCTCCATGGTTGATAGGGGATGCACACCTTGTATGATAAAATCTGCAATCAGTTTATCAACCTCAGATTGTTTGACCTTCTTAGTATTCACCGCAAAACACTGCCGTAATGTTTTTACTTTAACACCGCTGCATGAAAGACCATCGCCTAATACTGAACATTTTCTTTTTTAATCTTTTCTTTGAGCTGTCACGTAGTAATCCGCTTTTTGCACTAAAGCAGGATGCTTTCTCTGTTGATAAATGTACATGATCAGATAATTAAAAACATTTGTTTCACGTTTGCCATAATTCACGTTAAATTCAATCAGCATATACTATAAATAAAAGTGTTGCAAAAGGAAGCAGGTAGGTTCGTGCATGGTAAACCTACGCTACTTAACATTATCGTTAGCTACTAGCAATTTTTGCCATTTTTTTTTAATAAGTAATAGTGAAACTTATCAATTCAATTAAGTATCATATAATTAGCTTTAATAAATTCTTACCGTCAAATGAATGCGTAGATTAGAAGTAGCATTGCTCGCCGCAGAGATTTGCCATTGTATGATATACATACACACTTCACTTTTTTTCCGTCGGAAGATTTCACTCTAAAATATTTACCATCTAGTAAAGGATGACTATAATTACATGATTCTTTTATCTTCCTCGTCTTCGAAGAAGCTAAAGTTGCCATGCAGCAGTTGAAATAACGCTGAGCGCTCTCATTCTACAACCGAACACAACTGTGACCATCTGTTAACTGAATTTAAACCGATGAAAGCAATCTTCCGTCACTCGCTCACGCAGTCAACCGTTTGTGTCATATAAGTTGCAACAAGCTAAAACATGCATTACACGTTCTTAACAGCTATATAAACCTATTATCAGTAAAGTATTTGCAAAAGTATTTAAATATATGATCTCAAATGTATTTAAATACTGCCCACCTGTATATATATATATATATATATATATATATATATATATATATATATATATATATATATATATATGCAGTATATGTACATATCTACATCATGGGAGGTTTTATTCAGAGCGACGGCTAATTTTGTATAAATAGTTTTCCTTTCAATCCTCTCGATTTGTCGTCTATTCGTATTCCCTTCTTGAGTCAACTCGCGAATAATTCCCCGAAGTTCATTGAAAACTTAAACTTTTGATCTTAATGAAGATAGTAGTAAATAATTGTACTTTCCCCCACTATTCTATTAATCTGGCGCGTTCCGACATAGCATGTATCATTTTCAGAGACAAAGTGGACAAATGTTAATAGAAATGTCTTTATTTAAATTAATATGTGCTTGCAGATTTAATAACGAACAGAAAATGGAAGCGTGTAAACGAACTAAATCCCATTACGACAGGGTGGTGGGGGATATGTCAAGGGTGGGGAACTTTCGTCCGATGGGTAGTAGGCAGAGGCTTAAGTTCTTTTCCCATGGTGATTAGCAACTTGGGGCGAAAAGGTAAAGTGTGCAATTTTGTTCGACTCCGTTCTCTTGCACTTAGAAGTACCTCGTAAATGGCCTCGATTTGTGGCAGAAGTTAATTCTTTTGTATTATCATCCATCAATTTTCTATTAATGTAAATTTCGTGTTTTTCTAGTGTGTGTGTTTTCGGAACTCCGCTTTTTAGGTTGTAGTTTATCTGCATTCAGACTGTTTTTTTCGGTCATCCCAATATAATACTGAGGTCTCCTAATTTACATGTGTACTCATAAATTAGGTCGGTTCTTTGTTTAGATTCTGGTGTAGCTCTTGGGTTATTCTTCATAATATATATATATATATATATATATATATATATATATATATATATATATATATATATATATATATATATATATATATATATATATATATTACCAACCTAGACAGACATACAATCATATTATGAAGAATAACCTAATGTGATTTATCTTCGGTTAATAAATCAGCCTAGATAGTGTTTCGAAAACCATAACCATAAATTTTGTTTGATCGAAGATGTCTGCCGTTAGCTTTAGGCCTAAAGGCGTCAGCGAAATAAATTTTTGAATAAAGACTTGGGCTTTAAGAAAGACAATTACACAAATATAAATATAGTCATAGAAATCAACGAATGTACAGAGATAAGTAGGTTAAGTAAATATGGTGAATAATATGGTGAAACAATATAGAGTGAATAATAGAGTAAATAATAATATAGTAATATAGAGTATAATAGAGTATATTTGATATAGTAAATAATATTGAGTTGTAAGTAATATAGTGTCGTAATTTAGAGTATTTTAAAGTATCTATAATGGACTGTGAATTGGGGGCTGCAATGAGAAGCAAATATAATTAGGACTTACTCTCGTATTGTCGTTTTCAAAGAATGTGAGAGTGGAATTAACTCAGTATGATTTGTTTGGAGGTAAATGAATAATTGTAGGATGAATGGTTACTGACCTTTATACGAAGAGAGCAGAGAGTGGAGTGGGCAGGATCGCGTGCTCTTTTGATCGAGCTGGGAACGTGCGTTTGTTTGTGTGTGTGTGTGAATTTTAAGAGATGTTGTTTGGAACAGTATACGTTAATTGAATTGGCAAGAAAATAAATGAATTAATTAATTATTAAGTTTAACATAAATGATTTAATTTACAAAAGTTGAAGTAAATTAATTTGAAAGTTTAAATTGACAAAGTTAAGTAAAATGATCAAATTGACAAGTTAAAGTAATGCATAATGAATTATTTAAATGATAAAAGAATTGAATTTTATACATAATATATTTAAGTTTCCCAGGAGGTTTTTATTATAGGAATGCCCAGAAGCATTGCTATAATATATATATATATATATATATATATATATATATATATATATATATATATATATATATATATATATATATATATATATACAGTCGACCTCCCATATTCGCGGAGGATAGGGACCACGAACCCCCGCTAATATTGAAAAACCACGGATAGTTCACGCTGCCCTAAAACACCCCCAACCCTTCCCGAACATCGTAATACGCTTTCCATATTAATTCAAGAAGTTATGTTTTGTCATGTTCATACACATACAGTACGAAATAAAGTATCAGCACACATTAAGTTATTTTATTGTATAATGTTTACTCACCTGGAGATAGTTTTGTTTTGATTGAAGAATGATGATTGATGACTGATGATTGTAGACAAATACACAAATCACCGTTTACACACGTCGGACACAAGCGTACGGAATGGAGCGCGGGAAATCGGTACATATACTGTACATACTGTAGTCGAGCGAGTGAGATCTGGACGCTGATTGGCTGGAATCGTTCCGTCTCAGCCAACCAACACTTACGTTTTACGACTATGTACGTATTTTTCCGCGGATGTCTGGAAATGGCGCAAATTTTGAATTTTTAGGCCCCACCTAAAATTTTCCGCGTATAGTTGAAGGCGCGGATGACGAACTGCAAATAGCCGAGGGTCGACTGTAGTTAAAATGACTTTTTGATTAACGATTGTTAGCTGTACTTCTCGGTTGATTATTCCCTTCATTATTCATTCATCAGTTAGGTATTCTGTACTCATAGTGTTGTTGTAGAAAATTTTTGTAGTGTTTTCTTAGTATATATTTGTGTTGTTCAGATGTTTTGTAAGGTACCATCAGTCTATTTTATTGTTAATGGCTTTATGTTCTTCTCTGCTGTTAAATCCGTTATTAACGAGTACGTATGCGTTTCTTTAGAGCTCATTATGTTTTTCTTCCATGTGATGCAGTGGGTAAAGGCACAGTTGATGCACGAGGTAATTGTATTCCTCGTGTAACGTGTAGAGCATTTACTTAATGCATTCATGCATGGAGCCGGGATTGGTGGCTTTAACACATGGGTTCTCCTCTATGATATCTATGTGCTAACTTTTATATGGGAGCCATCGAAGAAAAGGTTTTCTCAAGGGTACCCAAGCACCACATATACTGCAGATACATTGATGATAATTACATAAACGTACAACCCGCAAAATAATACGTAAGCTGGAGAAAGCATTTAAAGACTGTTCATCCCTAAACTACACCATTGAACATAGACGAGATAACTAATTACCTTTTTAGACACCTTAACTACAAATCTTAATGGCAGGATAAACACCAAAGAATATAATAAAGTCACGAATCCAGGGCCCATGCATGGATGCATTAAGTGAATAGCCTAAACGCTACAAGAGGAATGTAATTACATCGTACATCAACCATGGCTTCACCCATTGAACTACATAGAACAAAACACATAATGAGCTTGAAGAGCCATTTACGTACTCGGAAATAACAGATTTAGCAACAAAGAAGTACAAAGGCCATTATGAATAAAATTGACCGATGGTACATTACAGTCTCGAAATAAAAGAAATATAAACTTAGAAAACCCACAATGATAACAGAATACCTAACTAATGAACGAATATATATATATATATATATATATATATATATATATATATATATATATATATATATATATATATATATATATATATATATTACCAACCTAGACAGACCTACAATCATATTATGAAGAATAACCCCAGAACTACATCAAAATCCAAAGAAAGAACCGACCTTATATATGAATACACATATAAATTAAGAGACTATGAGCTCTTATCTCACTCATATATTGGGATGACCGAAACAACACTTTCAAGGAAGATGACCTACCACCTAAAAAACGTAGTTCCGAAAAAAAACATAGTAAAAAAACGCGAAGTTTGCATAAACGGAAAATAGATGGAGGAAAATACAAGACTTTTAGACTCTGCCTCCAAATCAACGCCAATTACTCTTCCTTAAGGATATATATATATATATATATATATATATATATATATATATATATATATATATATTAGTGTAGTTGGGTAGCAGTCTTTCCTGAATGCCAATTTTGTTGAAGACCATTGTCTATTTTGCCTTAATTAATTTCCTTTGGCAACTTTCTCTTCTTCTAACTATCTTTTTTATTCCATCCTGTAGATGGTGGATCACTTGTCCAGTATTCATCTCTTATTTTAATTGAATGTGTTTGGTAAAAACTAAACCAAATTGCTAAGCTTTCGATCTTATTCGATCATCTTCGGAGCGTTTTGAAATGTTCTTCCAGCCTTTACCGATGTTAGGAGTAGAGTGAGGATCTGACAGAGTGAAAGAAAACGATTTTTAAAGGGTATTTATTCCGCCTTAGTTAAACGTAACTTTAGAGAAAATGGGCCACTCCTATGAGTGGAATTTTAAAATAGTTTTAATGTGCGATTCCAGCTTGTTGCTTGACTGTTGATGGCCGGCTTATCTTTATTTATTAATATGCCTTCTAAGATGCTCAGCCGCGCTTTATTGACCTCTTTTCTTTTAATAATGGTGTTATCAACGAGCATATCTCTAGTTAGGTTAATATTATGGGCACTCTCCATATGATTCTTAGGACCTCCGCTTTGTAGATGCATGGTTAAACGTCTCGAAAGTGTAGTGGTTGTCATGCCAATATATTTTGAGTTTTTATAAAGCTTACATTCTTTATTGGGGCAGATGAACTCGTAAACTATGTTGGTTGACTTGAGATTCGAGGAGTTTAGGCAGATGTTGTTTTTCATCAGGAGATTGCTGGCTTTTGTTGTTTTATAATAAATGATGAGTTGGATTTTATCCGTTTAATGTTACGGTTAATAATCTCCTTGATGTTTTTTTTTCATCTATTTTATATGCCGTGGACATCTGGTTTCTGTAATATACTTTGATGTTGTTGACTTCTCCATGATTACTTTCAGTTTTATCCGCATGTTTGTAATGGTTATTTAAAAATGATTGGAGTTGTTTGTCAATCATTCGCTTTGAGAAACCATTATTCACCAGTATTTGTTCTACTCGTGCAATCTCTTGGTGGAAAAGTTCTCACGTAGAGCAGCATTTATAAGCTCGGTCGATGTATGAGCCAATTGCGCTTATTTTATACCTTGCAGGGCATTCAGTCTCCGCATTGAGGCATCTTCTCATGTTCGTACTTTTCCTATGGACTTTAGTAATGTAGCTGCCATTGATGTTTTGAACCTCAACTTCCAAGAAAGGGAGTTTATTGTCTGTGCTCAATTCATAAGTGAATTTTAGAACGGAGTTATCCTCAAAAATGCTGCTTGATGTTAACCAGATGTTCTTCGTTTTTGACGTTGATGTAGATGACATCTACGTATCTGCAATATATGTGTGGCTTATTTTCCATGATGTCCAATAATCTCTCCTCAATTTGATTCATGTAATAGTTGGCAAACGTCGGCCCTAAGGGTGACCCCATAGCCACTCCCTCCACTTGCGTGCATAGATTACCGCCTGGTGTCATGAACGGCGCCTCTGATGTGCATGAACGTAACATGCTCTTTAAGATGTTTTGGTCAAGATTTGGAGGAGACATTGTAGGATGGTGGTACACGCTTTTTTATAATGATGTCGATGGTCTGAGCGATAGGCATGTTCGTAAACAAGCTTTCTACGTTAAAGAATGATATTAGTCCTGGTTTCAAATTCTCTGTCTATCGGAAACCAACTAATTCTTCTTCTTATATTTACTTTTACTCCTCTCCCCAAATTAAAGTCAAAAGATCTATTTTTATTTCAATGTTTCTCCGTGCACTTCGTGTAGTTAGTCCTGAATTCTTTGACTCCGAAGTTTCCAAAATTTTGACATCGGCCATAAACTTTGCTATCCTTTTCATTTCCTTGATAAATGCCTTCAGTTAGCTAAAGAGTCTTTTTATAGTTTTAAACCTCGCGCGCCTTTTAATAACAAGAATACTCTTGTACTTCCCTTTAATCCATCCTTTGCTTCTCTCCTTATATTTTAATATCTCTAGGAATTTGTGTAGTATTTAACTATAATAATACTATCCCTAAACTATTAGTCAAGAAGGCCCCTTTCCCTATTGATAATGTATATTGCGTAAAATGTATCGATTGCTCTAAATATTACTTTGGCCAATCAGGTAAATGCTTAAAAAAAACGAATTTCTCAGCATAACTATAATGTCCGTCGTGGGGACGAAAGCAGCTCATTTTATGTTCATATGTCATATCTTAATCACAATATTGATATGGAATTCTGCTAAAATCATCTGTCATAATAAAGATACAATCTCACGAAATATCTTTGAATCGACCTTTATTAGTTAATTCCCAAATTTTAATTTAAGTCCTGGCTTATATAAACTCTATATGGTTATTTTTTAAATTATATTCACAATGCACTGTCGAAACTTTTAATTTGAGACTAAATATTTATATTAATCTTAATAAACTATTTAATTTTATTTTTGTGTGCATCTATGTAGCCTTATGTTTATGTCTGTGTATTTATTTACGTTTGAGTCAAGTCTTTATAACATTTGTACTTATTCTACCTTTGTTTTTCAATCCTGATCTCTGATGTTAATCTCTCGCTCAGATTTTCTCCCTCCCTAAGTGCTTAAGCGGTATTTTAATCCTCTTGTCAACCTTTATTTAGTCTTTTGAATTTACCTTGATTTAATGATCTAGTTTGTATTTAGCTCTCTATTTTCTGTCACTCTTCGCTCATCCTAATGTTTCCATTTTATATTGATTTATTTTGTTAATTGGTTTTTAGCTTTTTTTGTAGGCGTTCCTTCTCCTCTGTATAATCCTTATATATATTACCATTTTCAATACTTTTGTTATTCCTTGATAAAGAAGTCGAAATAAAGTTCGAAAGTACTTGGAATCCTCGTATTACTTTTTCCCTGTGGGCTTTGTTGTATTTATTGCTTACTCACGCGATACTTTGTGAGTTTTCCATATATATATATATATATATATATATATATATATATATATATATATATATATATATATATATATATATATATATATATATATATATAGCTAATTAGTTAAATACAAATAACTTAATTTATACTAGCCTCAAAGCGTAGTATCGTGGTTAGCGTGCTTGCCCGGCAATCGCTGGGTCGGCAGTTCGAATCGCCTTCCGGATTCTTTTTAAAGCTAACCCTATTTACTAGGGAGGTTACCATCGTGACTACGCATCAACGGTGGGGAGTTGGGGCTTACCTTGGCTGACGTCCGGCTGATAAGCAGCAACATAGCAGCTTGATAGGAGGACTAAAACCAGCAAACTTCAACTTTTTTTTAAATAAATCGATCTTTTTTGACTCACCTCTTCTCACAGGATCTTCTCAGCTAAATGCACAGAATATAAAAGACAGCTTATTTAAAAACAATCAATGGTAAAATCAACTTAAAAACCATCAGTTCACAACCTAAAATAAGCAGCCGGCTGATATCATTGATAGACAAGACAGGAACAACAAACTGTGACATAGCAACAATAAACCACTACTCACAGCCCTGAGGGAAATCACAACAAACTGGTCTCTCCTCCAATTACCAGAACAGTGAAAATTCAAACCAGCAAAGGAAAAAAAACCTTCATCACAGTCTTTCTTAATCACTGAAAAGGTTGAGTTAGAGATTGGGTGTCAGGAGCAACTGCGTGACACCTCTTCACTCTACCAAGCCTGATGTGACAATGCCAGAACAATTGATGTCAGTGTTGCTAAATGTTTCAAAGGTAAACGCGCTAGATCGTGGTCCAAAATGCGCTAAAAAGCGCCAAACTTGTGTAAAATGCGCTAATAAACGCGCTAAAATAGGAAAGTTAAAGAAATACGTTAAAACCTAGAATCAATTTTAAACAAATGAATGTAAAGCAATTTACCTTTAATTTACTCCTGATCCAAGATTTCTAAATCACTGCTCTCTTCCAAATCGTCATAGTCTTCGTCAGTTTTGTTCTTCTGAGGCCGAGGCGTCATATGCATTCTTCGTTCCAATTTTCCGCAAGATGTCACTTGGCAATTTATAATTGAAGCAGCATTTATCACTACGATTTAGACCATATTTTACGGATAAATTTCTCTCAATGTTTTTAAATTAATTTTACATCGGCATTGGAATGCGAGAAAATAAGTAGTCTTAATGCTATATCAGAGAGTTCTTTAAACTGATTTTCCCCCACAGAATCCCTATACAAAGAAACTTCTATCCAGAATGAAATGGTATGAAATGGTGTTCGAAACTTCAACCCAGGATTCATTCCGTAGTTGGTTCCATTGAAAATCTATTTTAGTTATGGTCTTATCATTTTCATAAAAATGTTTCGCAAGGTCTACATTTGGCGGTTTGATGGGTTTAAGGCACTCAGTAGTACTAATTTTTTTCATGGATTCTAGAACTTTTATATTATCTGGTAGTCGCTGCTTAATTTGCTGCACAAGTTCAATGACGAATTCAAGGCATCTTTCACGTATTTCGTTTTCTGCTTGTTGAGGAAAGTTGCATTGCGAAATTTTATTTCCAAACTGACAACAGAGATAGGGTTTTGGGTCTATAAAATCCCAAAGAAACCCATCTTGCTGAAGTTTTTTTCTGGTATTAAAATCATTGAAGTAATAGAATTGATTAGAATTAGAGATCTCTCAATAATTTTGTCAGATCTTGTATTTGTGTCTCAAAATTTTATTAACCCTTTGTGACTTGAGAAAGTATTTGTTTAAGAAACACTAGAAAAACAAAGTTTTTCTTGTTGTTGAACAAAGAATATAGAGTTTCAGCTGTAAAGCATCTTTCTTCATTCTTGGCTATACTGAAATAGCAACGCAATTCAACCCACTGTTCCAAAATTCTTGAAACAGCAACTTCTTTTGAGATCCATCTGGTCGGACTAGGCGAGGCAAGCTTTAACGGTAAATTACCGTCGTTTATTGAAGCGAATAGCACCTTACAATTTACTTGACGGAGAGAGGAATGGGTAAACCAGTTATAAGTTTCCTTAATCATGAAGTCTAAATGCCTAGGTAAGCATTCGGCTGCAGCAGGAGACACTGCAAGTTGAAGAGAATGACAAATGCATTTGATCAGAATCAAATGAGGAACTTCTCTTTTTAAGTGTGCATAGACGTCATTGTTAATTCCCGTCATGACGGAGGTGTTGTCTGTACCAAATCCAAGTTTTTTTTAAATCAAGGGAATGTTCTTTAAGCTTTTTTTTTAATTGCACTGCAAATTGCTTAAGCATTGCATTCCTGCAATCCAATCAAATCTAAGAAGGATACAATAATTTGTTTTCTAGTTTGAGAGGAATATCTGATGTAACTAAAGTAGATCACTTTATTATTTTTTCTTGAATGTGTATTTCTTGAATTTGATTATGTATTTATCGTTTTAATATTTGTATGCGCTAAATTCATAAGAAACCGTTTCAAATTTAGCGTTTTAAAGGAATAGTGTTTTACATGCTTATTGATGGCGTTCTCAGCCAGTTCAAAAACGTTTTTAAACATACCAAAAATATCAAGCTTCGTAATATACTGTAGCCAGGGCCCTGTATAAGTATGTGCGAGAAGTTAAACGCTACCTTGAAAAGCGTGCTTAAAATGTTGTGCCACGACCAGCCCCAGGAATGGCACCGGTACCTGCCAAGCTTTGTTTGCATGTAGGGAGATTCCCCACCGAACTCTGGGATTTTTTCCATTCGAGCTTCTCTATGGTCGCACTGTCCGAGGTCCACTGAGCATTCTCAAGGAGCACGATGCCGAACCCATCCCTTTTATCAACCAGAACCTGCACTTATTTGAGAAGGCCAAGTACATTTCTGAAATAGACTTGTGCAAACCCTACTATCAAATCCTGCTTCGAAAATCGGTGAGAAAGTTAACCGCATTTCCCCCCGAAAAGGGGTTAATGGAATTCATGCGTCGTCCTTTTGGTTTAGTCACTGCCTGCAGTAACTATAACTGGATGGTGCGAAAAATTGTAGATGGGTTTACCAATGTCTCTTTCTACTTTGACAACATATACGTTGCCACACGCACCTGGGAGGAGCACCTTCAATCCCTCCGCCCGTTCCTAAGCCGGCTTAGGAACCACGGATTGACAATCAAGCCGTTCAAGTGCCACTTTGCTCATAGCACTATCTCTTACTTAGGGTTTAAAGTAGGAGAGGGAGAATTAGCCTTCCAAGAGGACAAAGTTAAGGCAATAGAAGGCATGCCACTCCGTAAAACCAAGAAACAGCTTCGTTCGTTTCTTGGGTCCGTCTCCTTCTATCGGTGGTTTATCCCCCAATTTGCTTCCATAGCGTCAACCGTCAATGACCTTAAAAAGGCCACACCAGACCCCATCCTATGGAATCCCGCCGCAACTGCGAGTTTCGGCGAGCTAAAGAAAAAATTGGTCTCCGCTACTATCCTCCGTTTGCCCAATCCCCAGAAAAAATTTGTCATCCGAACTGATGCCTCTAATCTCGGAATTGGATGCGTTTTATTACAATATAAGGAAGAAGGAACCCCATTTCCAGTGGCATACGCGAGCCGGAAGCTGTTGGTTCGCGAAAGAGCATTTGCTACTATAGAACTTGAAGCATTAGCAATCATTTATGGCATTCAAAAATATAGAATGTACTTGATTGGTAGACCTTTTACTGTCGAAACGGACCATAGGCCACTAGCCTACTTGAAAAATTGCAAAAGTCAGAACGGCAGACTTATGAGATGGTCCTTTTTATTGTCAGAATACCAACACAATGTATCTTACGTAAAAGGAACGGATAACGTCATTGCTGATAATTTATCACGCAATCCGATAGACGAAGGCCCTAGTTTTGGCGACTAACCGGAACTGTCCGGCCATTGTTATTTTTTTCTTTTTTATATATGTATGTTCTATTTTTTTATGTATGTCTAGTTATAACTGTAATTTCTAAGAACTTGTCGCAAAATAGTGCCATTTCATTATGTTCACTGTTTGTGTGTGTGTTTCGCGTATGTATGTTTTCTGGGATCTCATTTTGGCTATAGATTGTAACTGCGAGTAGGTTATATCTTGTGACAGTATCCCTAGTTCCACTTCAGAATAATATTCCCTTGGGATGGTTGGGATGTAGGAGAATAGCATATTGCACCCACATTTCCTCACCTCCCTTCCGGGCAGGCCGGTTATCAAACCTTTCCCTTCCGGCTCGATATCTGATGGTCTCCCGCTGGAAGAACCCGCCGACCATTTTAGCTAACCACCGCATTCTTTCCTCGACTGGTTATCGATAGATGGGAGCCCATCTTGGCTTCCAGTGGTTCCCGGAAGTTTGCAAAGGATGAAATGGAGGAGATAATCAAGCCTCTTTCACCCGAAGAAAGTCGCTTGATATCAAATCTACTTCCGGAGCCATGTAAACCTCTCCCGAGTTTCGAGTATAAAAGATGAATTCTTTTAACCCTCAGTAGTAGAGCTTGCACGTCGTCTAGCGGGGCAGGAATTGCCATCTATCTCGGTGTAGTGGTAAATCGTCGAAACACCAAATCTTCATAGAGGAGATTGGTCCCAGTTAGGGAGGCTCCTTACCCCATTGGCCTGCAAGTCAGTGCGGACCCAGGCTCTTACTTACGTTTTCAGTGCCGAAACTACAAACAGCCTCACTCTGGTTCCCTAAGCGAGAAAACTACATCTCGGATTTTCTCCGTGACCCTACGCGTCGATAGGTTACTTCGCCCTCCCCCCTCACAGAGGCACCCAAGATTCCTCAGAGTTCACGAGCGTGGGGCCCTCTTTAACAAGATTCTCCCGTCACCGCCTCCTTCCAGTAGAATTGTGACGGAATTGTGGGATCGGGTCGGTCCCTGGAAAACCTACCTCATCGTCTCCACCTCTTATCTCACCACCTTCACTCACCAGCGCCACCTGAACATCAGGTTCCAAGGTAACCCTTCCCTTTCACATTCCCCAACTTCACCGCGAAGCTTACCAACATTACAAGTGTATAGGGATTAATATAGTGAATAGTTATTTACAAGCCAAGTGAGATATCGGAGATTCACTTATTAATTTATCTCTCAAAGCACCTTATTTGTATATATATATTTTCTTGTTTAGTGTTCATTAAAACTTTATTTTCATACTGTTGTGTATCTAACTTCCTTTGGGTTGCTTGCTGGAAAAGTTCATTCCAATCCCTCCGTAGCCAACGACTAAGCACTCTGAGTCAATAAACACATTCAGGGCACGGGCCGAACGAAGTATAAGGAGTAGTACGCCGACCCCTCCACCTTCGTGATAATAGGATATATATATATATATATATATATATATATATATATATATATATATATATATATATATATATATATATATATATATATATATATATATAAGGGTCGGGGGAAACTTCAACTACCCCCTCGGCCTATTCCTCTACAAGTAGCAATTTTGTACGAACTTACAAACTTTGGCAGCCCTGAAACAGATTTGGCCCCGATTGAAAATGGATTATCAAATGATATAATCTTAAACTGCTCAAACGCGCTAAAATAGCCCGGCTGCGTCAAATAGAAATAAGTCACGCTAAGCAATGCTAAAACGCGCCAAATCCCTATGATCTAAAGATCAATAACTTCCCACATTACCCATTACACTGAAAGGGAACAACTAAACTATAAAAAACAGAGAAATATGACAATCATACAACTACGACCTAGTCAAGGATGTAATCCCTTGTCCACACTGGAGGCTGCCCTACTCTTGATGGGTACCTCGGAGTATCAACATGATCCTGCCCGCCAGGAACACTCCCCTTATCCATATCAACTACCTACTCTTCATTCCCCTTTGGCTGAAGTACAATTTTTTTGACATCAAGACTATGTCTTGGCACCCCATCTACAGAAATGTTGTTAGAGGAGTTAATATCGGTCATTAAACCTCTCCCCCGAAGCATACCCGTTGCCAAAAGGAACAAAACTAGAGGACTATAAAAAAGGAATAGAAAGAGGAACAGGTAAATGGAACTTTGTTACCGATCACGACGAAAAAGCAATACAGAAACTGATTGAAGAGAACCGAATTAAAATCTACCCCCAGGACACGAAAATAATTAAAAAGGACACATTTGAAAGGATACAAAATGGAAAATGGAAGAACCTAAAATAAAAAGCAAGTAAGGACAAAAGGAAATATAACAAATTATGGATAACTCGATGAAAACGCTAAAGATCCTTCACATTAACACCAACGAATGGAAAAACAAAAGCACACAATATGGAAATATTTTTAGGAAACTAAATCCTGACGTGATCACAATTTCGGAGCACAGAATAAAAGATGAAGAAACCATGAAAATCTCAAACTATCATATAATAAAAAAGAATCCCGCCGGGGAAAGGTACGATGGTATGGCCATCGCAATAAAGATAAACATGGTATACACGCAAGAACAGGAAGTTGACGAAGCCTACATAGCCGCTACCATCGAAATGGAGTACACTCCGATAACAATAGTGGCAGGCTTCCAACCACCCCGTCGCTCGTACATACTGATACACTCTGTTATGAAGCTATTACACAAAAACAACCCATCAATTATCCTGGGGGACCTCAACGCCAGGCTTTCAGAATCAGGGTACCACACAAACAACAACGCAGGGCGGAACCTAGAAACAATAATGGACAGAAATATATTAAAAATATACTAAACCGGACATAATAATGATGATAGAGAACTTCCCGTATAATGCTCCTTTGGAACCGATACCCACTCCCTGTAGCGACCATATCGGAGTTTTGGTGACTGTAAATCAAAACCCGATACAAGTCCCAATCAAACTTCGAAAAGCCAACAGGAAAGCAAACTAGCAGACATATACAGCTATGTTAAATAGCCATCAACAGCCAGAACTGAACGGGAAAAGCATAGCCGAACTAGAGGAAATAATCAGAAACTTAATCGAAAATATACAGAAAGCAGACGGAGCAAGTGTGCCAAAAATCAAATACAGAACTCTGCCACATCCAAAGTGGACAAAAGAAATGAAGAAGAAAGCAAGAAAAGTCCAAGAAAAATATTCGGAAATAAGAATTTTCGGTACAAACAGACAAAGAAGCGGGGAATTAAAAAGACTGAAAGTGGAAATGGTCTTTTTGATAGAAGAGCAACAAGAAAAAATCTGGAAATAATTCACGAACAAAATAGAGGTGACGGAAAATCCAAGGAAGGCCGGGAGAATGATAAAAATAATCAGAGGATAACTACCAAGAGAGCCAATAAAATTAAAGAACGAGCAAGATGAATACCTCAAAAGCAAAGTGGAAATAGAAGAGAAGTGTAGAGGACATTGTGAAAAAATTATACAATAGAAGAAGAAGATAATGAGTGATTCGACAGAGAAACAGAAGAAATGGTAATCGAAAACCTAAGAAGAAACATAGGGAGAATAACACCACTCAGAAGAGTCGATGAGAGTACGGATGGGTACGCGGGATTAGGAGCTCTAATCACTCTGGAAGAAATAAAAAGGACAATCGCGACCTTTAAACAAAAGGCACCCGGAAATACCGGGCTCACAAAACAAAACTATGAAAAAGCCCATGAAAAGATACAAATATATATTAAAGATCTATCCAATGCACTTCTGAATATCGGTGCATACCCATGAATCTTTAAAGTAGCGGAGATGATTTTCCTCCACAAACCAGGAAAAACACCGACATCGGTCTCAGATTACAGACCAATATCGCTGCTTAATTTTCTGGGAAAGGTATTCGAGAAAATATTTAATACGAGACTGGTGGAACACCTAGAAAACTCAGGGAAATACAACGAGCACCAGTATGGCTTCAGGAAGAGAAGAGACGCAACTATGGCGCTCGCGATCAAAACCGAAAAGATTGCACAGGAAAAATCTGAAAAAGGATATGTGGACGTGGTACTCAGGGACGTCGAGAAAGCCTTCGACAAGGTATGGGTATCCGGATGGGTTAAAATACAAACTCCTCCAACTCGATCTCGGCAATCGGATGGAGAGTATCCTGGCTGACTACGTAACAAACAGAGAGGCGTACATTGACATCGAAGACCATGAAGGACCCAAATTCCAGCTGAAAACTAAGGTCCCACAAGGGCGGGGGGGGGGGCTGAGCCCCACTTTGTACTCGATGTACACAGCGGATATGCCACTTCCATTAACACCAGGCTGCATTAATGTGCAATACGCCGACGACATCAGTCAGGTGATCTCCACTCGAGCCAAAAATCCCAGATGGCAAGCCAGGACAACAGAGCGAGAGATCCAAAATATAAATGAATTCGAAAGGAGATGGAAAATTAAAATCAACCTGAATAAATTTAAAAATAATACCAATAATGAGAGTAAAAAGGACAGAATAACCATCAACGATACAGAATACAGGTACACAACCGAAGGAAAAGTGCTGGGCCAGCAGGTGGAGGGAAAAGGATACCGCGCCCACATAAAGGAGAGGATTGCCAGGGCTAAATCAGGCCTGAGATTGTTATTCAGCCTGAAACACCTGGAGCAGAAAAGGAAAAGGACTCTCTACAAAGCAATTGCAGAGTCGCTGCTGTTGTATCCACCGATCCCCATCCAGACAACAACTAAGACGAACAAACATAAACTACAAAGGGTACAAAATAAGTGGCCTACCTAATAACTAATACAAGGCGCCGAAAAAGAAAGAGACTCCGCAAAATAATAGATACGGCAGGGCTGGACCCAATAAATAAAATTATTGAGAAACGGGCCAAAGAAATCTGGCAAAAGATTGAAGTAGATAAACAGGAGACTATAAGAATTATAGAAATAGAAAATATCAATTACGACCGTCAAGTCTTCCCCAGCAGCAGGCTCCGTCTACAGCGAGAGGAAGATACAATAATCACCTAAAAACAAGAAACAACAAAACAATCGAACAAGCAAAAACTATCACAAAGACATGAATGCCTGAAAACGAAGCCACATATAATAAAGAAGACAGAACAAAATAATTAGAAGTAACCAAATAGCAAACACAATCCCAAGAGAAATTAGAAGAACATAAAAAGACCGAAAAATGAGAACAGCCAGTATCCTGGCATTTTTTAACTTTCTATTCTCTAACACACACTAACACTCCCCCTTCCCCCCTAAAAAGCAAAAAAAACTCATGCTATATTCTCTATAGTATATGGTTATTCATGTGATTTATTTTCTGTTAATAAATCAGCCTAAATAGCGTTTCGAAAACCATAACCATAAATTTGTTTGATCGAAGTTGTCGCCTGATAGTTTTTAGGCCTAAGACGACACCGAAATAAATTTTGAAATAATGAATTGGGCTTTAAGAAAAACAATTAACCAAATATAAATATATTCATAGAATCAACGAATGTACAATGAGGTAATATGGATTAGGTATACAATCTAAGATATTGTAAAATATGATTTACAGTAACAAGATGCGAAGAGAATTGAAGTATGTGAAATAAATATGAAATAATATGGTGGAATAATATGGTGAAATAATATGGGGGAATAATATGGTGGACTGTGAATTAGCGGCTGCAATATGAGAAGCAAATATAATTAGGACCTACTCTCGTATGGTCGTTTGCAAAGAATTGAGAGAGAAGTGGAATTAACTAAGTATGATTTGTTTGGAGGTAAATGACTAATTTCAGAAGGAATGGTTACCGACCTTTATACGGAGAATGGCTAGAGCCGACTGGCAAAGAATAGCGTGCTATTTGGCCGAGCTGAAAGCGTGTGTTTGTTTGTTTGTGTGTGAAATTTGAGAGATGATGTTTGAAACAGTAGTACGTTAAATGAATTGACAAGTAAAATAAATGAATGAATTAATTATTAAGTTGTACATAAAATGTGATTTAATTTACAAAAGTTAAGTAAAATAATTGAACGATTAAATTGATAAAGTTAAAGGATTGCATGATATGAATTTTACATAATAATTGATATATATATATATATATATATATATATATATATATATATATATATATATATATATATATATATATATATATATATATATATATATATATATATATATTTAAGTTTCTAAGGAGGTTTTTATTATAGGAATGCCTAGAGGCATTGCTATATCTCACTATCCCCAATCTTCTCTCACCTTATTATTTTCCGAATTTTTAAGCACTCAATCAGAGCTCGGATCCAATACACGATACTGAATGTGTATTCTCGGCAAAGGAAGTAAAGTCAAGCGTGAAATGATAAACGTTTCCCGAAGATTTTGTGTAAACCGTTTAAATCTTTCATTCGAATGTTTTACTTGGTTCGACCCCCACACTTTTATCCTGTCCTGTTCGTGGCGCCATATTGTACCAAAAAACTGCCTCCTGAGGTGTGATGTTTCCCGTCTCTGCAATGGATTTTATAGTTTGATGATTGCGCTCCACTATGCAATTTCCATCTGGTCTATAAGCTGCTCGATAAAATCTCATTATATTCCACTTTCCACACAATTGTTCAAATTCCTTTGATTTAAATGCGGAGGCATTATCCATTAATATTTCTTCAACCCGCCCTTTTTCTAAAAACATTTCATTCAAAATAGTTGCAATATGATCAGCAGTTTCTAATTTTGGTTTCCTCCAGAACACAAACTGTCCTGGACCACAATTAACCATAGGTAAATAAAACTGTCTAAAATTAGTTATATCAATAGCTAATCTTTTTCAATTTTCATTTATACAAATTCCACCTACTTTGTGAGTTGCTGGTGCTGGACCAATCATTTGACATCTTTTACATCATCTCACACTCCTATGTACATCCTCTCGTTTGACATTTGGATAAATTTTCTTAGCTAGGTAGAATGATCGTTCATTGCCAAAATGATGCATATCATGAGCTTCTTTCATGCTAAGACCAGTAGCACAGGGATGATAAACATCACTATTTGTGTCATCAGTATTTAATAGCCACTTCTTTGGCATTCTAGTCTAAATATCTGCTTTATTTTTTGAAGTGTTTACTAGCTCAACAGTTAACTTCACTCCAAATTCCCCCTCAATTGCCTTTAGTGTTCCCAGTCTGCGTTTTATAAGAAGCTCTGTTGCCCCCTTAGTCATTATCCTATTCTCCTCACTCATAATACAAGTCAGCCAATTGTAGACAGTTGCTGAATCAGTAGCCAATGTAACATTCTTAAATCCCCAATTCAGAGCCATGGTTATACCCTTCAAAATTGCATCTGATACATTAATTTGCTCATAATCATCCCTCTTCCTCAACCACGTAGCATCCTCAACACAAACTCTATTTGCTTAAAGTAATGTACCAATTCCAATATTGCTTGCATCCCACCATACCTTTGGCTTTCGATTTTTGGCACATACCACTGTTCTTTTACAAAATCATTTATCTTCACCTTATTTATTACCTCTTTAATCATACTTAGGGCTCTATCACCAATATAGTCCTCCCACCTACCACCGTATTCACTTCTTTTAATGAAAATGCAAGCAACTCTTAACTAGCTAGAAACTGGATAGTGCCCTATAGGGTCTCGAGTAAGGTATGGTATTCTCTCTCTTGTAGTTTTGCATTGCAGACTGGGTTGAGTGATCAACCGCTTCCTTATGGGATAAAGGAAAAATATATATGTAGTTATATATGGATTCTTTATTCCTGGGTATATGGCTGGAATAAGTTTCGAATATGGCGAACAGGGAATATAACTTTTTCTTCTTAAACAATAATAATTTTCTGACTAACTTTTACACAAAAATGCACCTATATAAATAGTTATTTCATCTACACTTAACACTATAACAATTCAACCAATCAGGCGCTATAATAGATTAAAAATGTTACTAACGTTCCAACTGTTTACACATAAACACGGCCGAAATCAGTTTTCCGAATGACTGGATAGAAAAATTGGAAAGATCGAGCTACGAGGAGCGGTCAATAAGTTTTGCAATTCGGATATAAGGAAACGAGATATGAGGAAAAGTATTTTATTATTTTTTAATAAAACTACCCTCGACTTCAATGCACTTGCGCCACTTGTCCCTGAGGCTTCAAATTCCCGACAACCAGAAATCTCCCCACTGCTGTTCAATCCACTCCTGGACGGCGAGCTAGACATCTTCATCGTCCCCAAACCGACGTCCACGAAGTGCAGCCTTGAGCTAGCGGAATAAAAAGTAGTCGCTAGGCGCCAGATCTGGACTGTAGGGGGAGGGGGGTTGAGCTCCTCGAATCCGCACTCGCGCAGGGCAGCTTATGCAACTCTGACCTTGTGGATAGGGGCATTGTCGCGGAGGAGCAGGACACCGCGTGTTAACTTGCCGCGCCGCTTCTGACGGATGCACTTCTTCAACCCAGCCAGTTCCTTGGCGTAATATTGGCCTGTGATGGTCCTTCTACGAGGCGCATAGTCCACCATCAACACTCCCTCAGATTCCCAGAAGATGGTGGCCATGATCTTCCCGGGTGAGGGTTCGGTCCGGAATTTGATGGGGGTCGGAGAGCCCCTGTGCTTCCAAGCCACACTTTCGAGCTTGGTCTCGGGATCCCAGTGATAGAGCCTCGTTTCATCACCTCTCACTATGCGTGACTCGAATCCCGCCGGGTCTTGGTTGTACAGGAGAAACAGCTCCTCCGATCTTTGACGACGTTGAAGTCGATCATGGGGCGTGAGGTTTCTAGGGATCCGACGGGCAGAGACCTTGGTCATGGCCAAATTCTCGTGGATGATGTTCATAACACTTCCATGTGATATTCCAAGTTCTCGCTCGATTTCTTCGACCTTCACCCGTCGATTTTCGATGATCATCCTCTCAACACGGGCCACATTGTCCTCGTTGGTCACGTCTGACGGGCGTCCTGGACGGGGGTCATCTTCAAGGGACCCACGACCATGGCGGAACTCCCTATTTTAGCGAGCAATGGTTGCATAGGAAGGGGCGGTGTCGGTGTACACTGCAACCATGCGTTCATGGATCTCTTTTGCATTCTTGCCTTCCTTAATCAAAAATTTGATCACTGGTGCTCAACCTTCTCTATTGTTAAAAAAATTGTGACTGACAATCTGCAATCAGCTACTGCTTCTTAAATAGACGAGGCAGGAGCGTGCGGCTGCAGGTCCTGACTTGTCATAACTTGTCCAACACCACCACAAACAGCCATCCCCCTTCCGCTGTTTTGCCCTACCGATTCGCAAAACTTATTGATTACCCTTCGTAACTTAGGAGACGTTTTTCGCCGATAAAGCAACGTGCCTTTAAACGTGAATTGTCTATTCACGTTTCCCTACGGGGAATCGAAGGGGAAGAAATTCATAGAGCCCTGATTAATCGTCGAATGTCGGGCAAATCCGCCCTCGCGGAGTTGAAGTGAACTGAACTGCAATTCATCTAGCAACGTCCCAACTATGCCGTTCGTGTGATAGGCATAATTAGGGGCACCGAAGAAAGTAGGCTTGAGGACTAGCCCACTGTAGAACTCGGAGTCAGAGGCAACCCGGTTAAGAGGCGATGCTGAGTTCGCTCTAGTCCCTGAGGACAGTTTACGGCCAGGACCACAGGGGGATACGCAACCGTCCCTGTGCAAGTTGGAAGCAGAATCGATAACCAAACCCCAGACGGGGCGGCATCCCCCAGGTGGTGGTAGTTGATTCAATCACCACCCATTATTAAGTCTGTCATATATCACCCGTCTGAGGGGCCTCCCCATGTTCATCCACCATCATTTCATCCCTCCATCCGGCATTTCACGTTCATGGAAGCTCGCTTACAACGGTAGCGGGAGGGATGCCACCCTCAAGCGCTCTAGTTACAAAAAAGAAAACTTATAATCTTTTGGACAAGCAGTAAAATATAAGAGTTGCAAGCAACCGAATAACCACGTAGAAGGAGTGACCCCACGGTGGTTTACCGCCCCTCGGGGCCCTTTCAGGGAAGATGGCCTATGCTCGGGCTCCCCAGGTCCCGTTGCGCACCATAAGCGGGCACACCAGGCCGAACAAGGAGAATGTCTTCGAGGCCGTATATGGGAAACTCAAGATAGCCATGATAAGGCTTCTAGACATCCTGGCGGGATACGTCGCTGTCTGTGAAACAGAAAAGGACGTAGAGGCCATGACAAAAGAAGCAGCGGTCGAGGTCCTTCGTGAGCTCGGCCTACAACCAGCCATCCTTCCGCAGATCCAATAGAATAGGAGCGTGACCTGTAGGAAATAGATCCCTGGATAGAAGAACACTCCAGAGATGAAATAAGGGATGAGATAATGAAAAACCACTCATGGGCAAAAGTCACGGAGATTGTCAAATTCAGAAACAAGAGAGACAACACTGACTACGCCCATGTCTTTAAAATAATTTTTGGAGAAACTTCCATGGCCAGAAAAGCGAATGAATCTGGGCTCCTGCTTTTCAACGCCAGGATCAACGGGGAGCAGATCGAGAGTGAGGAATTCTGCTCGATCCAGTTCTGCTTCCACTGCTATAAAATGGAGGCCTACACTACCTGCGAATGCCCGGCCCTCGAAGAAATGTGCTCCAGATGCAGCGAACCCGTCCATCACTGGAAAAGCTGCCAGAGCCCTCGCGACAAATGTGTAAACTGTGGACAGAGACATCGATCAATGGCTATGGCCTGTCCCATGAAAAAGGACCTGATCAAGAAGAAACAGCAGCAGAACAAAGAAGAGGCGACCAGAAAAGCGAACACTACGTACGCTCAAGTCGAAAAATCCGCTTATTCTCAATCTAAAAACAAAAAGACATACCTCAAAATACAGAACGAGGAGTCAACCAGAATTCTGACATGCATCCTGTATGCCCGTCAGAAATCTAACACAGCCTGGGTGTTTTGCTTAGGAACTGAACCAGATGCTTGCCAAAAATGGCTTGAACCAGATGTGGTTCCCGGACGATCCCCCATCAGGGGATGTCCTACAACTGCAAATGGTTCCTAAAACGACTCAAGAAGAGAACCTCAAAGAAAAGAGCAAAAGGCCAGACCCTAGAATCGAAGCGAAGAAAGAAAGGGAGGCTGCTGCCAGAACTACGAACATAACCAAACCTAATAATGACAAAACGGAGGACTCGGAAACCACGGATTCCTCGGACGCAGAGGTCGTGTCAAAAGCTGGGCAACATGAAAAGAAGAAAAGGGTGACCAAAAGATCTCTCGATGCGGATGAGCTAAACCTCACAATCTACGCATCGGAGCAGTTTCCCCTTCCCAAAAGACAAGGATACCAATAAGATCATACTAGGAATCAGAAAGAAATACTACAAGTGGGATTACGATGCCCAGTTCGAAGAAGAGGTAGTTGAAGGGGCCCTCTTCAACAACAATATCACCCTCTACAAGGAGACAATGGAAGAATTCACCACGACGGACTTCAAAAAGAAAAAGATTGGGAAAAAGCGTCCCATCACCAGAAAACACTAGGAGCCAGTAAAAGAGAATGGAAAACCTGAACAACAGGTTGAAAATTGTAACACTCAACGTTAATGGATGGGAGGGAAAAGCAACGGCGTCTGGAAACATATAGCGTGTGCTCTACCCTGGCATCATATTAATGTCGGAGCACGGTATTGATACAACATCTTGCCAAATAAAGATACCGGGCTACAGAGGTGTTACAAAAAAACATTCTCAAGACAGGTTTTACCGCGCCACGGTTGCAATCAAAAAGAATTTCTCGTGCAGACACCTTCCAGAACTGGACGAGTCATTCGTGGCGATAGAGATGCCTACATTAGTGGGCAACCTCGTGATCGCGGCGGCATATCAACCCCTTCAACGAGCGTACCTGCCCCTTAACAACTTTTACACGCCAGATGCCGAACGGCTGGCTATTGTAACACAAATAACAGAGGCCACAACTTGGAAATGGTTATGCGACGTAAAAACACCCAGAGGATAGGACCGGAATTCCCGACCTATATCACCTCTCGGGCAGCAACAAAGCCCGACATAATCATGACAAGTGACGGCTTCTCATTCAACTACTATAGCGAGCCAGGACCAGCAATACCCAGCGACCATATAGCGATCTTAACCACCATCACACTCGCTCCGATCCAGATTCCAGTCTCTCTCCGCAAAAGCTACGCCTCGGCCGACTGGGAACGCTACAGAGAAATCCTAGGCGTATTCGAAACAGCCGACCTATGAGAGGCAACTCTAGAGGAGATTGACAGGGAGCTGGAAAGGATAACAGCCCTTATCACCGAGGCTGACCGCGAGTGTGTACCCATGGTAGGGTACAAGACTCCTCTACAACCCCTTTGGACCGAGGAGATGAAAGAGATCGTTAGGGAACACAGGGAGGTGTATGGAGAGATCAGAAGAGCGGGTACGAATCGGGAGCGAAGCTCGCTGCTGCGAGGTCTGCGTGATGAACTAAAGCTGGCTATTAACCAACAGCAGGTTGAGATCTGGAACAGCAAAATAGCCAGGATAGACAGCGAGGTGGCCCCCGATCAATTCTGGCGCCTAGTAAATAAATTAAAAGGCCTACCAAGTAGAGGAAAGACCCGTATTAAGGATGGCAATGACTACTTCGAGGATCCGGCGGTCCTGGAGGAAAGATTCCGCACGTTATGGAAGGAAATCTTCTCAATAACACCAGAGGACGATGTGGAATTCGACCAGGAATTCGAAGACCATCTGATTGAAGAACTCAACCAGATCATACATCGAACGCACCCACGAGCCTACGTCGACGAAGGGAGGGAAATGACGGACCATGGCCGATCAATAACAACAGAAGAGTTCATGGAAGTCATAAAAACCTTGAAACAAAAGGCGCCAGGCTGGACGGGCATCACTAAAAACAATCTGGTGCATGCCCCCCGGCAGATCATTCAGGGAATCACTAACACCTTTAACGCTTCCCTGAATACGGGCTACTTCCCCGATAGGTTAAAAATGGCTAAAATCATTTTTATCCCTAAAGGGAAATGGCCCCCCGATCAACTAGTGGACTACAGGCCAATATCCCTCCTTAAGTTTGTAGACAAAGTCTACGAGAAGCTTCTAGCCAACAGGCTACAAGATCAGCTGACAGAACTAGAAGCTCACAGCCCTCAGCAGCACGGGTCCTCCAGGAAGAGGGGGACTGACACAGCCCTTACCCTTCTCACTGAAAAGCTAGCCCGCTGTAAAGCTGAGGGGAAGTACGTAGACGTGGTGATGCGAGATGTACAGAAGGCCTTCGATAAAATTTGCCTGAGAGGTCTACAATTCAAGTTCTTAGGTCTCCAGCTAAACTCTATCCTGGAAAGGGTCCTCTGCGATTACATCATGGAGAGAAAGGCTGAAATTTCGATCGAGGTCAACAGAGGACCCATATTCGAACTAGAGGCGGGTGTTCCACAAGGTAGCTGTCTGAGTTCGCTGTTGTACCTTGTGTACACGTTGGACTTACCTGCTCCAGTTGGAGAGGATGTGATGTACCTGCAGTTTGTAGATGACATCACTCAAATCATCCCCAGTTCCTATAAGAATGCTGGAGTTCAATCAAGGGAGACAGCTACCGAAATGGATAATATCAACCGTTTCGAAAGAAAGTGGAAAATTAAAACCAACCGCCGAAAGTTCCAGATCCTTCCAGTGAACCGACGGAAAAGAGACGACGTCATAGTCAAGGATGAGATCTACCCGTACTCCTAGTTCTGCACATCACCTCAACAGGGTATAAGGCGCACATCAATAACCGAATCTTCCTAGCCAAAAACAGAAGTTGGAAAATTATACAGGTTCAGAAACCTCAGCGCCAAAAACATCAAGAAGCTATATAATATCCTGGTGCGACCAATACTGATGTACCCATCAGTGGTAACGCAGGCAGCTAGTTACACCTCTTTCCGATTTATGCTGAGAGTCCAGAACAATGCTACCCTGCTTATAGCTGGCGCGAGCAGAATGGACTATATTCGGCAGACGGAACTGCATGCAAGAGCAGGACTTGAGCCACTGAATATAGTCCTCCAAAGGCTAGGGAGAAAGACCTGGGAAAAAGTTGAGAATGAAATCTTCCCGCAGATAGAAGCGGACCTGGAAATAACCACAGTAAATAATTGGACGAGCTACCCGGAGAGCCCTATTCCCAGTGGAAGACTGTGCTCCCGGGAAAATCAAGTAACCTTATATAGATAACAAAGATTAAACTACCCTATCATACACATGAAAAGGACTACACAGAAATGACTCCACTAAAAGACTCCACGAAATAGACTCTACGAATATGAATACATCAAGAGAGGCGTAATGCCCAAATAATAATAAAAAGACAAATTTAAGACCAGAAGACAAATTAAAAAAGGCGAAGTGCCCAAACGTTAACAAAAACCAATAAAACAAAATAAATAAAATAACTAAACAAGTAATCAAACAATAGTTATTACCAAATGAGGCGTAGTGCCCACAAAAAAACAAAGCTAAAAACAAAGCTAACGAGTTAGCAAAAAACATAATTGAAAGGCTTGAATGCCTAATGACGGAGGAAATAGATATATATATATATATATATATATATATATATATATATATATATATATATATATATATATATATATATATATATTTAATTAGAGTAAAAGATATAAATAAAGAAATAAGCAAACAAAAAGGCAAGAGTAGTAAACAACTACAAAAGTGTCAGCTAAACACTGACATCAACGAAAGTGGAGGATAAAGAAAGAACCAGAAAAAGTAAGATGCCTGGGGTGCCCTCTGCACCAGGGCGAATACAAATTTTCTTAATATCTATTTACATCTATTACATATTTCACCACTTATTATATTAAATTAAATAAAAAAAAATTCCGAATTTTTAGATTTGGAAGAAATCTACAAGAAAATTGAGCTTCCCGAAAAGTTCACAGCTAGCAAAGGAGGAAAAAAACCGAGGGCAATTCACCTCAAGAAAACGCCATCGATTTTTACCTTTTCTCTACGTGGACTTCAAGAACAAGATTCATTTTGTACGGAGCTACGTATGGCCAACCCATGATATCGTACTGCATACTGCGGAGTTTAGCGTCCTGTTCACGAAGGAGAAATACTACAAAGCGGGAAGTTTATCTTCCTATTTACACAAGAGACATACTAAAAGCGGGAAGTTTATCTTCCTATTTACAAAAGAGAGATACTAAAAGCGGGAAGTTTATCTTCCTATTTATAAGGTTCAATGTGTGAACCGTTTAAAATTTTCAAACAAATATTTACTAGGTTCGATCCCCACAGCCGTATCAATTTTCTGCATGGGAAAACAATTCTCTTCTGGTACAGTTTTCAGGAACATTTGATACTTCATTTCCACGGGTGAAGTTCATGTTCCCATGTGCACCCTTGGGAACATGGTAATAAAACCAAAGCTATTTAAATGCTCCTGGAGCTCAAATGTAGATAAATCTGACACATTCAACAGTATATAATCAATATAGGAACTGGTAGCTATTTTAAATTTCTCGGATTCTGATAAAACACATTTCAAAATTTGGAACATAACTCGTCGGCACAATTTTATCCACAACCAAGCCTTATGAGACAATAAGTTGCGCCCTTGTACTTCACGAGTTGATATTTCCACATTTTTTCTTCGCCTTAATTTGAAGATATGCTGACTTTAAATCTAAAAGACCAAGCTTTCCATCTACCTGTCGCCCTTCTCTCAGTATTTTATTACACATATCAATGACATCATCGCCCAAATAATGTATTTATTTAACTCTTTATAGTCTATAACGGATCATATCTTGTTTTTTTTTGTTGGCTATTCCATTGACATGAGCGGTAAGACGCCACTTTCCACCTCCTCCGTCCATGGGATTAAGAAGTTTTATTTTTTAATACAGGCTTTTCATATTTTTTTCTGATAACAACTCAACTGTCCAATGGGTGCCATCAAAATGTGCTTTAAAAGCCTTATCCAGGATGGTCTCTACTGAATGCGCTATTTTTTTTTATTCTGATTGTAGTTTCAACACCTGCAGCACGATGCAGTGTGCCAAATGTCACCTTATCTCCTACGTGGACACCACCCATATGATATATTATGTCTAGTCCTAATATTACATCAACTCCATTTACAATAGTGTCACTCACATTTGCCTGCACCTCTAATTCAACATTGTTCACTATCACCTGAATGACACAACACCCTCTACACTTCACTTCATGCCCATCTAAAGCAATTAAACTTTCTTTTCCAAAACAAGGATTAACTAACCTATCACAAATAAGAGTTTTTGTGCAACCCATATCCACCAATGCTTTCACAGTGCAGCCTCCGATCTCGAGATCAATTACAAGCATATGTGATGTCATCACCTTTAAACTACGTAGAGGGCAACTGCCTGCGCAACAGCATCATCTACTTGTTTATCTGACTAGTGCATTGAGTTGAGATATGTCCGGGTTTCCTGCACCTGAAACAAATTACCTTATTTCTACTTGTACAAGAGTGAGCCATATGCGGTCCCTCGCAAATGAAATATTTACCTTGAACCCTTTGTCATTTGATTTACCTTCCAATCTACCATTTTCAACTAAAGATTCTTGATCCCTACAGCAAAGGCAATATTTTTAGTGCTACTTATATTAGAGGTCATACTCGTCATTCTAGTTCTAGCTACTATCTCAGTCATAGACATATCGGTAATACTCTCGATTTGTTGTAGTTCAATCGATGCCGGTTTAACCTAGTATCACATGTAGCACGTGCTATTGGCCCCGCGCTTGAGGGGCCCCGCGGAGATGTAAAAAATTAGTCATAATTAAGTTTTTGCCCTTAGGCACAGAAGGCCGAGACAAATAATTGTTCATTTTCCTGATTTTTTTAATATTATTCTTTGGGCCATTAGGGCTGATTCTGATGCTGTTGTAATGCAGGAGGAATTGACCATTCTGTCCAATTGGGCCGAGAAATGGCAAATGAAGTTTAACATAGACAAATGTAGTGTACTTAGTATAGGTAGAAATAATCCATTGAATAGTTATAAATTAAATGGCAGAATTTTAGGGAGGACTGATTGTGAGAGAGACTTGGGTATTTTGGTAAGTTCAGACCTTCGTCCTAGAAAGCAATGTCTAAATGCTAAGAATAAAGCTAATAGGATATTGGGATTCATTAGGAGGAGTGTAAGCAATAAGAGTGCTGAAGTCATTCTAAAACTGTATCTGGCGCTAGTTAGGCCTCATCTAGACTATGCAGTACAATTTTGGTCACCATATTATAGGAAGGATATTGATTTGCTTGAGTCTGTGCAGAGAAGGATGACAAAGATGATTGGTGGGCTAAGGAACTTACCTTATGGTGAAAGGCTCAGAAAACCAAATCTACATACATTGGAAAGGAGAAGAGTCAGAGGGGAATTGATTGAAGTCTTCAAATGGGTAAAAGGATATAATAAAGGGGAGCTGGGTAAGGTTCTTATACTTAGTGAACATGACAGAACACGTAGCAATGGGTTTAAGCTTGATAAGTATAGGTTTAGGAAGGAGATTGGGAGGAATTGGTTTACAAATCGTGTGGTAGATGAATGGAATAGGCTCACTAGGCATATGATAGAAGCCTCCTCTCTGGGTAGTTTTAAGAATAGATTAGATAAATATATGGATGAAGCTGCTAGATGGGACTGACTTTTTTTTATGTACATATGTATATATTTTTCTAAGGAGTGGGAAGATTATATTTTGCGGTTGCATGAATGGACATAATCCTCTGGATGCATTTTATGTATATTGTAGATTAGATCTGACGAACTCCTGTAAAGGGTGACAATGTTGATGACTTTTCTCTGGTAAGAAATCTTTTGTGTGTTGAATGGAACAGGAGCTGCCAAGTGTAGGCCATGAATGGTCTTTTGCAGTCTCCTTCTTTTCTTATGTTCTTATGTTCTTATATATAAGAAAAATATAGAAAACTTCACTAAAGCATACTGTATAGTATAATAAGTCTGGCATTATGTTATAGTAGTACATGGTGATGTTCTTTAAAAAGGAATATAAGGTGTACGAAGTAAAAACTTCCTTTTTCAGTTGAATCCTGCCAGTTATACTAGCAGTTCTTTTAAATTCCTCAGATAATTTTTTCCCTCTCTGCCGAGGAAAATGGGGCTGGGAGTAAGATACAATATATATATATATATATATATATATATATATATATATGCACATTTTGTTGAAGACCATTTTGTATTTTGCCTTAATTAATTTCCTTTGGCAACTTTCTCTTCTTCTAACTATTTTGGGGGAGTTTTTGCATTTATTGCGCTACTCACGCGCTACGTTGTAAGTTTCTTATATCCATATATATATATATATATATATATATATATATATATATATATATATATATATATATATATATATTTGAACCAGTGTGCCTGGTTCGAATCGCTTCCCTGCACGGATTTTTTTTCGAAAAAAGGTAATAAAAATATTACTGCAAGAAAAATTATTCCGTTTTCTCTTTCAATGTGGTTTAATGGATTAACATAACATAACATAACATAATTTAACGGATGACAAAAGCCACAAGGGCCTATCAAAGGTCATCCGTATCCATCAAATCCCACCCATATAATGCATCCATAGGATTTTGTCAGATCATGCAGCTACAATATACAATTTAACAATCCATAGGAATGTCCAACCATGCATCTACAATATATAATTTAAAGCCTCCATAGGAGTCTGTCAAAAACAAAATCAAAATCCCCCAAAATATACAATAAAAAGAAACTGCATCCACAGGAATGAGTCAAGAAACATATCCACATACCAAAAAGTAAGAAATTAACCCTCCATCCCCATATAATCATCCAATCTGCGCTTGAAAACATTCAAGTTTGGGCTGTCTACAGTCTCAGGTGGCAAACTATTCCAATAATCTACCACTCTGTTAGTGAAAAAATATTTTCTAACATCCAGTCTGCACCTCTGTTTTTTAATCTTTAAGTGGTGGCCTCTAGTTTTATTACTACCTTCTAACTCAAATAACTTGCTGAAATCTAATTTATCCATCCCAGAAAAGATTTTAAAAAGCTCAATCATATCTCCCCTCACACACCTTCTTTCAAATGAAAACATATTTAATACCCTCAGTCTATCTTCATATTCAAGGTGCTTCAGGGATGGTATTATTTTTGTTGCCCTCCTTTGTACTGACTCTAATAAGTTTATATCATGTCTAAAATGTGGTGACCATGCCTGTATACAGTACTCTAAATGTGGCCTGACATAAGAGTTGTATAGTTTAAGGATGACCTCCTTACTCTTGTAGCTAACATTTCTTTTAATGTAACCTAGCACCCTATTTGCTCTATTTTTTGCCTCAATACACTGCTTTGAAAATTTCAGTGACCTATCTACTACCACTCCTAAGTCTTTCTCATCTTCAACTGAATTAAGCCAATATCCATCCATCTCATAGCTAAATTCCCTATTATCTCTCCCCATGTTAATAACTTTGCATTTATTAAGGTTAAAAGTCATCTGCCACTTCTGAGCCCAAGCTAACAGCTTATCTAAGTCACCCTGCACTTTAAAGCTACCCTCAACCTCTTTGACTACAGCTGCCAATTTAGTGTCATCAGCAAAAATTGACACTTTGCTATTTACACCTTGCCCAAGATCATTTACATAGATTATAAATAATAAAGGGCCTAAAACTGATCCCTGAGGTACGCCACTAATAACATTCCTCCACTTTGACCTCACTCCATTCAGTACAACTCTCTGTTTCCTATTTTTCAGCCATTCAGTTATCCAATTTAAAACGTTCCCACATATCCCATGCAGCTTTAATTTATGAACTAGTCTTCTATGTGGAACCTTATCAAAAGCTTTGCTGAAATCTAAGTAGATCACATCAACTTTCTCACCCCTATCTAATTCTTTAGTTACATAATCCATAAAATCCAGTAAATTAGTTAAACACGATCTATCTTTTCTAAAACCATGCTGAGCATCATTAATTAACCTGCTACTCTCTAGATGATCAGAAATTCCCTTCTTAACCATCTTCTCAAGAATTTTACAGACTATAGAAGTTAAGCTTACTGGTCTAAAGTTATTTGGGTCCTCTTTGCTTCCCTTTTTAAAAATTGGCACTACATTTGCCAATTTCCAATCATTTGGTATTTCTCCAGACTCTAGTGATCTAATAAATATCTTCTCGAGAGCTACTGCAATACTTTCTACACCTTCTTTGAGTATCCTAGAATGAATGTTGTCAGGGCCAGATGCCTTACTAGTATTTAACTGAATTATAAGCCCTTTAATTTCTTCTCTGTCTATATTAATAGAATTTATCACTACTTCCCTTGACCTAGAATTATCATCAATTAATCTAACTGGTTTCTCTTCTGTGAATACTGAAGCAAAATGATCATTAAGGACCTCTACTATTTCCTCATCAGATTCTTTCAAAACCCCTTCATATTTAATAGGCCCTATTTTATCACTGTTAGATTGATTATTGATTCTATAATAGCTAAAGAATTTTTTAGGATCTTTATTATTATTTTTAGCTAAATTAATTTCTGCTGTCCTTTTGGTCTTCTTAATAATCTTATTTAGTTCATTTCTGGTTGACCTATAATGGTTTAAATTATCTAAACTACTCTCACTTTGTAATCTCTGGTATGCCCTTTTTTTCTCTGAAACTTTATTAGCTATTTCTTGGTTCCACCATAATGGTTTCCTACATTTCTTCCTAATAGACTTCATCGGAATACACTGTTCCTGAACCATGTTTAATATAGTCTTAAAAATATCCCACATCTCATAAGTATTCTTTCCATGGAATTCTATATCCCACCTAATCTGATTTAGCATGCTGCGTAATTTATCGTAATCTCCCCTATAAAAATTTGGAATTTTCGTGGAGTTTGTCGTTGTTCTACCCTTAACTATTTGCAAATTAAACCGAACCATCTGATGATCACTGTTTCCCAATGATTCCCCTACACTCAATCCTTGAACTAAGTGATCATCATTTGAAAGAATTAGATCTAATATATTGGCACCCCTTGTTGGCTTATTAACAAATTGGATCAAAAAGTTATCCTCAAAACACTCCATAAACTTACAACTTGCTCTATCTCTTCCTATCATATTTTCCCAGTCTACAGAAGTTAAATTAAAGTCACCAAGAATAACTGTATCTTCTTTGCATCCTTTACTTATTTCCCTAATCATTAACTCATCGATACAATCAGTCTGTCCTGGTGGTCTATAAAAAGCTCCCAAGTGTATTTTCCTATTTTTACCAACCTTAATATCTATCCATAATGATTCACCTTCTCCTTGCTTTATAGAGTTATTTAGATTTGAAGAAATGCTATTTCTGATATAAATAATCAACCCACCACCAGTCCTATCTCTCCTTTGACTAATGTACATAGTATAACCCTCTAGTTCAAATTCACTGACATTATCATTAAATATATTTTCATTAACCCATGATTCAACTATACATATTATATCTATATCTTCATGAATGATATAACTAAATAATTCATCCTTCTTATTTCTAAGACTACGAGCATTTGTGTAAAGACAACTCAGCCCACCTATCCCTGAAGCACCTGAGGGCCTATCTCCTCTGCATCTCCTTTCTCTCTTTCCCCGACCCTGTACTCTTGTATTTCCCTGACCACTATCACTACTCAAGTAGTTTAACCCTAAAGCACTTCCATTAGCCTGCCTACCTTCTACAAATCTGTGTTTGCTTCCTTTCCCTGCCTCACTTTGAGCCATTAAATTTCCCTGACCACTATCAAAACCTAGTTTCCCGCCTCTAAAGACCTAATAACACTATCTAATTCCCGCCACAAAACCTCAACCCCATCTCGGCTCAGATGGAGTCCATCCATCGCATACAAACCCTTATTCCCATAAAACCCACTCCAAACATCTACAAATACCAATCCTGACTCCTCGCACAAACCTTTCACATATTCATTCAAGCCCATTGCACGAGACAACCATTCCATCCCCACATCCATTCTGGGAAGCACACCTGAAACAACGCCTTTTACTCTACTTTCACACATCCTTTCAATCAGCCTTTTATACCGCTGTCGTAACTCACAAGTACCCACCTTCTTTACATCGTTTACTCCGACATGTGTAATCACAACTGCTTCCCTCTCACACCCAGACACCAACCTATCATACCTCTCACACACATCATTTACACCAGCACCCGGCAGACAAACTCTCACTCCCTTCCATTTACTTTCATTCAACTTCCTATCTAAATACCTAATCTGAGAGTCACCCATCACAATCACCTCAGTCATTCTCCTATTCTCTCTAGGCCTAGTATTACCCTCCCTCCTGCTCTCACTCACTCGACCTCCTATTCTACTTTCAGGCACGGCCACACCAGACAAATCTCTTTCAAATTCTTCCTCTCTCAGGGCATCAAATCTGTTAGTTAGCCTAACAGGTTTCATGTCCCTCTCATTCACACACCTAACCTGTCCTAACTTATCTATTCTGTTCACTTTCACCCACCACTCATCATCACTTACTTCACTTACTGCTTTCTCTCCAGTCCCTGTTCTAGGCCTAACTTCCTCCCTCCTGGTCCCAATCTGACTCTTTAAACGTACACTTGCATCTCTTCTCACTTCAGACACTAAATCATTCAGTCTCAAGCATTCCGCACGTAATCGACTCACCTCCTCAGTCAAAGCACATACACGGCACTCAGACACATTCACTCTCCTCTCTACACCACAGACATCGCACACTACATACACACTACTTTCAAAAGGCATACTCTCTACATCCAAACAGTCAGCCATACTTAAACAAGAACAATAATAGAAACAAAAACTTACAAACAACAAGAATTTGACCCCAATTTGTGCGCGCAAGTTTAAAACCTGCTAATCAAGATGGCCCCGAAATAAACAAAAGTCACTTTCTCACCAAAACAAAATAACCACAATTTATACAAAATAACCACAATTTAACTTTGTTATATTAACCAAATATATGATCTTATAACTTAATATTTATGTTTATGTCACACACCAAAGTATATCAAATAATCAAAATATTCTGAGAGCTCTACCCGCGGCGAGCCGTACCCAACAACGATTCATTTTCATCATTCTCTCGCGCCACTTTGAGATATATATATATATATATATATATATATATATATATATATATATATATATATATATATATATATATATATATATATATATATATATATATATATATATATATATATATATATATATATATATATGAATATATGAATTTTGACTGTTAAAATGTAGAAGTTCTAAATCGAATATTTCTTCCTATGTGGCTAAAAATACCTGGATTATAAAAAATACGTAAGGTTATAATTCTATATTTTTTCTCACATTATCTCTACTATTTTATATCAATGGACTTAGGAAATGTGTGAAGTAATAATGGTAGACGCGATTCATCCTTCATTCACTTTTCACTTCTATTACTGACAAATTAAAAAAAACCCACTTGTTCTAAAGGTAAATATGTAGATTAGCGGCCCGCCCGAAAAAAAATTTGAGTGTAAATATTATCGTTCACTCGTGTCGGAATATTCATGGGCGTTTGAGTCCTTTTCGAATTATTATTCTATAAACAATTAGGATTATATACTGGGGGGCTGTGCCCCCAGACCCCCCCAATTTAATGAAACTCAGGATCATCGCTAGTGTCTTTCTCCCCATTGTGTTTACCCCCACACGTGCCGTCAACTTAAATGTACTCCAAAAACGGGAAACATTTTGGAACTCGGACGTAATAGTACGTCCCATCGTTCGCGCCGATAATATACATATTTACCGTTCTAAATTTATAACGAATACTGGTGGCAAATAATACATGTCATTACATCTACAAATTTTATTTTCTCTAAACAAAGTCATAAATTTTGTAATTATTTTATAAATTAAATGTTAAAATATTGAGCTAAAATTGACGCCCTTGAATTGGCAAATGTTAATCTTTACTGAACTCTCCCTTATTATTGTGTTGAACTACTTTATTAACTTCAGCATGTTTTTAAACCTTCTCTACAAGAAACACCTTAGAATTTATTGTTTGTTTACGATTATCTGTGTATGGTGTTTGATAGCTGCTCTTCTGCAGAGACTTTTGAACGTGGTGTACCGGTATGGATAAGAATGGAGAGTAAAATTTAGTAGAGGAAAGTGCAAAATAATGATATTTGGAGAACGAAGAGATGAAGGATGGATCCTAGGAAAGGACATCCTAGAAGTAGTCAATGAATATAAATACTCGGGTGTGACATGTAACCACAAGGATATATTTGAGAAACATAAGAGACAAAATGAACTAATTATGCTTATAATGACTGGCATGTTGATGAACATGGCAACTAAGCAAGCAAACAAGGATAAAATGATTAGGGAACTGTGGAAAGGGATAGCAGTCCCAAGAAGCCTCTATGAGTATGAAGTCTGCAAAGTGACAAAGACAGAATTGGAGAGAATGGAAAAGATCCAAAACAAGGTGGCAAGAATTGCACTAGGGGCCAACCCCTATATAGCAGTAGAGGCACTGAGAGGAGAAATGGGCTGGAGTAGGTATAACATAACATAACATAACATAATTACACGGATGACAAAAGCCACAAGGGCCTATCAAAGGTCATCCGCCTCCGTCAAAACCCACCCACAAAAAGCACCATCACCAGGGGAAGACAAAATCAAAGTCCCCCACAATATAATATAACGGATGACAAAAGCCACAAGGGCTCATCATAGGTCATCCGAGTCAAGCGGCCTCTTTTTCAAGGCACCCAAACTCCCAGGAAAACTACATCCAGAGGATTGCATCCAGAAACAAGGGTATCACCAATCAAGGCTTGTCAAGAACTAAATCATGCAGCTATAGATATATACAAACAATATTAATATATACAAAACTTAGGAACCATCACAACCTTCCCTTCCCATAAACTCATCCAACCTACTCTTAAATACATTTAGATTTGGACTACCTACTACCCTCTGCGGCAATTTGTTCCAGAAGTCTACCACTCTATTGGTGAAAAAATACTTTCTCAAATCCAACCTACACCCTTGCTTTTTAATTTTCAAGTGGTGACCTCTAGTCCGATTTCCATCATCTAACTCAAAAAACTTGCTAACATCCAATTTATCTATTCCAGAAAAAATTTTAAACAGCTCAATCATATCCCTTCTCACACACCTCCTTTCGAACGAGAGGGTGGCAAGGATGAAGGCAAACTATAAGTTGAGACTGCAAGAGATGGGAATAGAGACGTGGGCAGGCTATGTGTATGCTGCCTGCGATAGGACTGGCACAAAGAGGTAATGAGAGTGGATACGAAATATGAATTAGAAGCAATCTATATAGAAGACAGAGCAAAAGGAAAGCTGAATTAAAAAATAGATTCAGGAGAAAGGCTCTGGAGAAGAGGAATAAATGGAAAGAGAAGTCTGAACATATACAGAGGCAAAAAGGAGCCTTGTATCGAGAATATGTATGATGGGAGTTTTGCAAGCCAGCTACTATTTGGTAAACCTGAAGATCCATACCCCAGCAAACTGTATTATGGGTTCTATATGGGGTGGCATAGCCCCCCATACCCCCCCGCTCACTACGCTCGCCCTCAGGAACAAGTAATAATACAAGTTAATCACAGTTGGGTGAAAAACATGTTGGGAGGTGGAATAAATTTTAATGGGAATGCGAGCAAGAAAGCTCACAAGGTATGGATCTTCAGAATTACCCTACTATTTAAGGCATGGACTGGATCCTTGGAGGTGAAGGGAAGGACATACAGATAACATAACATAATTTCACGGATGACAAAAGCCACAAGGGCCTATCAAAGGTCATCCGCATCCGTCAAATCCCACCCACATAATGCATCCATAGGATTTTGTCAGATCATGCATCTACAATTTAACAATATATAGGAATGTTCAACCATGCATCTACAATATATAATTTAAAGCTTCCATAGGAGTCTGTCAAAAAAAAAAATCAAAGTCCCCCAAAATATACAATAAAAAGAAACTGCATCCACAGGAATGAGTCAAGAAACATATCCACATACCAAAAGTAAGAAATTAACCCTCCATCCCCATATAATCATCCAATCTGCGCTTGAAAATATTCAAGTTTGGGCTGTCTACAGTCTCAGGTGGCAAACTATTCCAATAATTCACCACTCTGTTAGTGAAAAAATATTTTCTAACATCCAGTCTGCACCTCTGTTTTTTAATCTTTAAGTGGTGGCCTCTAGTTTTATTACTACCTTCTAACTCAAATAACTTGCTGAAATCCAATTTATCCATCCCAGAATGTTTTTTAAAAAGCTCAATCATATCTCCCCTCACACACCTTCTTTCAAATGAAAATATATTTAATAAGAACATAAGAAAAGAAGGAGACTGCAAAAGACCATTCATGGCCTACACTTGGCAGCTCCTGTTCCAGTCAACACACAAAAGATTTCTTACCAGAGAAAAGTCATCAACATTGTCACCCTTTACAGGAGTTCGTCAGATCTAATCTACAATATACATAGAATGCATCCAGAGGATTATGTCCATTCATGCAACCGCAAAATAATCTCCCCACTCCGCAGAAAAATATATACATATGTACATAAAAAAAGTCAGTCCCATCTAGCAGCTTCATTCATATATTTATCTAATCTATTCTTAAAACTACCCAGAGAGGAGGCTTCTATCACATGCCTAGTGAGCCTATTCCATTCATCTACCACACAATTTGTAAACCAATTCCTCCCAATCTCCTTCCTAAACCTATACTTATCAAGCTTAAACCCATTGCTACGTGTCCTGTCATGTTCACTAAGTATAAGAACATAACATAACATAACATAACATAATTACACGGATGACAAAAGCCACAAGGGCCTATCAAAGGTCATCCGCCTCCGTCAAAACCCACCCACAAAAAGCACCATCACCAGGGGAAGACAAAATCAAAGTCCCCCACAATATAATATAACGGATGACAAAAGCCACAAGGGCTCATCATAGGTCATCCGAGTCAAGCGGCCTCTTTTTCAAGGCACCCAAACTCCCAGGAAAACTACATCCAGAGGATTGCATCCAGAAACAAGGGTATCACCAATCAAGGCTTGTCAAGAACTAAATCATGCAGCTATAGATATATACAAACAATATTAATATATACAAAACTTAGGAACCATCACAACCTTCCCTTCCCATAAACTCATCCAACCTACTCTTAAATACATTTAGATTTGGACTACCTACTACCCTCTGCGGCAATTTGTTCCAGAAGTCTACCACTCTATTGGTGAAAAAATATTTTCTTAAATCCAACCTACACCCTTGCTTTTTAATTTTCAAGTGGTGACCTCTAGTCCGATTTCCATCATCTAACTCAAAAAACTTGCTAACATCCAATTTATCTATCCCGGAAAAAATTTTAAACAGCTCAATCATATCCCCTCTCACACACCTCCTTTCGAACGAGAACATATTTAATACCCTCAGTCTATCTTCATATTCAAGGTGCCTCAGGGAAGGAATAATCTTTGTTGCCCTCCGTTGCACTGACTCAAGAAGGTTAATATCGTGTCTAAAATGTGGGGACCATGCCTGTATACAGTACTCTAGATGTGGCCTAACATAAGAGTTATAGAGTTTAAGAATAACCTCCTTACTTTTGTAACTGACATTTCTCTTAATAAAACCCAGCACTCTATTTGCCCTATTTCTTGCTTCAATACACTGCTTAGAAAACCTTAATGACTTATCTATTACTACTCCTAGATCTTTCTCATCCTCTACTGAGCTCAGCCAATGCCCATCCATTTCATAGTTAAATTCTCTATTATCTTTTCCCATGTTAATAACTTTGCACTTATCAAGGTTGAAAGTCATTTGCCACTTATGTGCCCAGGATAACAATTTATTTAAGTCCCCCTGCACTTTAAAATTATCATCAATATCTTTAACTACAGCTGCTAATTTGGTATCATCCGCAAAAATTGACACTTTATTATTAACTGCCTCCCCAAGATCGTTTATATAGATGACAAATAATAATGGACCGAGAACTGATCCCTGAGGAACCCCACTGATAACATCCATCCACTCTGACTTTACACCATTTAGCACTACCCTTTGCTTCCTGTCTTTCAGCCACTCAGCTATCCAATTTGAAACACCCCCACATATCCCAATCCTTTATTATATCCTTTGACCCATTTGAAGACTTCAATCAATTCCCCTCTGACTCTTCTCCTTTCCAATGTATGTAGATTTAGTTTTCTGAGCCTTTCACCATAAGGTAAGTTCCTTAGCCCACCAATCATCTTTGTCATCCTTCTCTTCACAGACTCAAGCAAATCAATATCCTTCCTATAATATGGTGACCAAAATTGTACTGCATAGTCTAGATGAGGCCTAACTAGCGCTAGATACAGTTTTAGAATGACTTCAGCACTCTTATTGCTTACACTCCTCCTAATGAATCCCAATATCCTATTAGCTTTATTCTTAGCATTTAGGCATTGCTTTCTAGGATGAAGGTCTGAACTTACCAAAATACCCAAGTCCCTCTCACAATCGGTCCTCCCTAAATTTCTCCCATTTAATTTATAACTATTCAGTGGATTATTTCTACCTATACTAAGTACACTACATTTGTCTATGTTAAACTTCATTTGCCATTTCTCAGCCCAATTGGACAGAATGGTCAATTCCTCCTGCATTACAACAGCATCAGAATCAGCCCTAATGGCCCTACCTAGCTTAGTATCATCAGCAAATTTACTCAGGTTACTACTTATACCTATGTCAAGATCATTAATATAAATTAAGAATAGCAAGGGACCCAAAACAGATCCTTGCGGAACTCCACTGCTAACACACCCCCACTCAGATTTAACTCCATCTATACTAACTCTTTGCTGTCTGTCACCAAGATATGACTGAATCCACCTAAATATACTGCCATCGATCCCGTGTGCTTTAACTTTGCTCAGAAGCCGTAAGTGTGGCACTCGATCAAAAGCCTTACTAAAGTCCAAGTATAAAATATCATAGTTTTCATCCTTATCTGCTGCTTCATACACCTTACTATAAAAAGACAGCAAATTAGTCAGGCAGGATTTACCCTTACTAAAGCCATGCTGTGATTCTTTTATCAACTTATGCTTATCCAAGTGATCCCTAATATTCCTTGCTATAATAGATTCCATCATTTTCCCTACCACTGATGTCAAACTTACTGGTCTGTAATTAGACATATTTGTTTTATCCCCTTTCTTAAATATAGGTATCACATTGGCTTTCTTCCATGCCACTGGCACAATGCCACTCTCCAATGATTTTCTAAAGATGCATGCTAGGGGCTCACTTAACACATCCTTACATTCTTTCAAAATTCTAGGAAAGACCTCATCAGGACCGGGTGCTTTACTACTTTTGATTTTATCAATTTCCTTTGTCACTATCTCCTTTGTGATCAAGATATCCTTTAGTTTCTCTTCATCATTACCCCGAAAGATCATTGACACCTCAGGTATATTTAGAGTATCCTCCTGTGTAAATACTGAGAGAAAAAAGTCATTTAGCATTCCAGCCATTGAGTCCCTATCACTCACTAATTCTCCATTGTAATCTATAAGTGGGCCTATTTTATCTCTAACCTTAGTTTTGTATAATTGATAAAAACTTTTAGGATCTTCCTTTGCCCTATTTGCCACTTTAATTTCATAATTTCTCCTTGCTACTCTAACTAACTTTTTAACATCTCTTGCTAGTTCATTATATCTCTGCCTTAAGTGATCCTCTCCATTTTTTATTTTCCTATAAATGCCCTTTTTAATGCCAATATAATGCTTAATTTTATCTGTCATCCATTTTGGGTCATTATTTTTAGTCCTAATCTCCTTATAAGGAATGTTAATCATCTGACCTGTAATTAATTGCTCAATTATTCTTTCATACTCCTCTTCAATTGTAATCTCTTCCTCCTGGTGATTATTGTCTCCACTAACTGATATCATTGAATCTATTCCTGAATTGATTTCATTGCCTGGTTTCTGTACAACTGCCTCCAGGTAAGTCCTTAGCCCATTATAATTTGCTCTTCTAAAGTCAGGAATTTTAACATTGTTCATGCTACTATCAATACCATTCCATTTCATCTTGAATCTAATTTCACAATGGTCACTATTACCCAAATTTCCTCCAATCTCAGTATCCTTAATAACTTCTTCCCTATTTGTCAGAACTAAATCCAGTATATTATTACCTCTAGTGGGTTCATTAATAATCTGCCTCAGAAAATTATCTTGGACAACGTTTAAAAATTCCTCAGCCTCCTGATCACCCACAAGAGCTTCCCAGTCTATATTTCTGTAATTAAAATCGCCCATTATACACACATGCTTACTTCTACATGCCCGTTCAATTTCCTGCCACAGAAGATTTGAAGCTTCCTTATTAAGATTTGGTGGTCTGTATAATAATCCTATGACAAGCTTGTTTTTACCTTCCTTTACATTTAGCCATAATGACTCTGTGTTATCATCTAATTTAATTGTACTGTTTACACAACACTGGAGATTATCTTTAATATAAATAATAACCCCTCCTCCTCTCTTCCTATTCCTATCTGTATGGAACATGTTAAAGCCCTCAATCTCAACCTCAGGTTTAAAGTGATTTCCTGCCAAATCAAGCCATGACTCTGTTATCGCAATTATATCAAAATTCTCTTCACTCGCTAACGCTCTTAAGAGATCTATCTTATTCCTTATACTCCGACTATTTGTGTAGTATATTTTAAAGTTTTTTTTATTATTCCCATCTTCATTGCATCGTGCTTTTCTATTCCTAGTTATCTGCTCATTCACTTGTGCATTAGTCCCCCTATAACGCATCAGTATGCCCTCTCCCTTAGCTATTCCTCTATCTCTGCATCCCTTCCATTTCCTACACCTGCCCTCTATTCCTGTTATTCCCTTACCTCTATCTTCATATTCAAGGTGCTTCAGGGATGGTATTATTTTTGTTGCCCTCCTTTGTACTGACTCTAATAAGTTTATATCATGTCTAAAATGTGGTGACCATGCCTGTATACAGTACTATAAATGTGGCCTGACATAAGAGTTGTATAGTTTAAGGATGACCTCCTTACTCTTGTAGCTAACATTTCTTTTAATGTAACCTAGCACCCTATTTGCTCTATTTTTTGCCTCAATACACTGCTTTGAAAATTTCAGTGACCTATCTACTACTACTCCTAAGTCCTTCTCATCTTCAACTGAATTAAGCCAATACCCATCCATCTCATAGCTAAGATGGAATGGAGGAGAAGACAGATGCGAATGGTGCCTATTGGGGCAGAGAGAATCTATAGAACATTTGATAGTGGAATGTGTGGGACACAGTCTCGAAAGAGAGAAATTGAGAGAAGAACTGGCGATAGAGTTGGGAAGATGTGTTGTGGGAGGAGTATGATCGTGTTATTAGGTCTTTGCGGGCGGGAAACTAGATACTAATAGTGGTCAGGGAATTATGAGAGGACATTATAGTACTGAAAGTAGAATGGACTTGGCAGATAACAGAAATAGGTTCCAAGGCGATAGAGGTGAGGTCATTCAAGTTTCAAGAGGTGCTTCAGGGATAGGGGGGTTAAATTGTTTCTATACAAATGCTCGTAGTCTTAGAAACAAGAAGGATGAGCTATTTAGTTATATTAGCAATGAGGATATAGATATATTATGCGTTACTGAATCATGGGTTAGTGAAATAGAATTTAGTGACACTATAAGTGAATTTGATTTACAGGGCTATAATATGTACATTAGTCAAAGGACAGGTAGGATTGGTGGAGGAATAATTATCTATATAAAAAACAACATTGTTTCAAGTTTAAATACTTCAATAAAGCAGGATGGAGTTGAGTCACTTTGGATAGATATTAGGTTCAGTAAAAATAGAATGCTGCATTTGGGAGCTTTTTACAGGCCACCTGGGCAGACTGATGATATAGATGAACTAATGATAAGGGAAATAAGTAAGGGATGTGAAACAGATGCAGTTATTATTGGGGACTTCAACTTAAACTCTGTGGACTGGGAAAATATGATAGGTAGGGATAGAACAAGTGGCAGGTTCATAGAATGCTTTGAGGATAATTTTTTGAATCAATTTGTTAATGAGCCAACGAGGGGGGACAATATATTAGATTTAGTACTTTCTAACAGTGATCATTTAGTTCAAGAATTGACTGTTGGGGAAGCATTGGGAAATAGTGACCATCAGATAGTTCGTTTTAACTTGGGAATTGAGAAGGGTAAAATAACTGAGAATGCTGAAAAAGTTCCAAATTTTCATAAGGGAGATTATGTAAAACTTCGAAGCTTGCTAAATTTGGTAGACTGGGATATAGAATTTAGAGGTAAAAATGCTTATGGGATGTGGGATACTTTCAAGCATATAATAAATGTAGTCCAAGAACAATGTATCCCAATGAAGACCATTAGGAACAAAAGTAGGAAACCATTATGGTGGAATCAGGAGATAGCTAGAAAAATTTCAGAGAAGAAAAGGGCATATAAAAAATTACAGGTACAAAATAATATTCAAAATTTAAGTGATTATAGAATGGCTAGGAATGAGTTAAATAAGATTATAAAGAAGAACAAAAGGGTGTCAGAAATTAAATTAGCTCAGGATAGCAACAAAGATCCTAGAAAGTTCTTTAGTTACTATAAAATTAATAACAAGTGTGGCAGAGTTAAAATAGGACCTATCAAATATGAAGGGTTTGTGAGAGAAACTGATGAGGAAATAGTTGAGGTACTAAATGGTCATTTTGCATCAGTATTTACAAAAGAGAAACTAAATAGTCCTATGTATAGTACTCAATGGTCAGGAAAAGAGGTGTTTACTAACATTTGTGTGGATCGGAGGATGATAAAAGCACTAATAGGTGATTTAGATACTACCAAGGCCTCCGGCCCTGATAATATTCATTCTAGGATACTTAAAGAAGGGGTAGAAAGTATCTCAATAGCTCTGGACAAGTTATATACTAGGTCATTGGAATATGGAGAAATACCCGATGATTGGAAGAGAGCAAATGTAGTCCCCATTTTCAAGAAGGGTAGTAAAGAGGATCCAAATAACTTTAGACCAGTTAGCCTAACTCCTGTAGTCTGTAAAATTCTTGAGAAAATAGTTAAAAAAGGGATTTGCCAACATCTAGAGAGGGAGGGGTTAATCAGCGATGCTCAGCATGGGTTTAGATCAGGTAGATCATGTTTGACTAACTTACTAGACTTTCTGGAGTTTGTAACAGATCAAGTAGATAAGGGAGAGAATGTAGATATAATTTACTTAGATTTTAGTAAAGCATTTGATAAGGTACCACATAGGAGACTAGTTCATAAATTAAAAATGATTGGGATATGTGGGGGTGTTTCAAATTGGATAGCTGAGTGGCTGAAAGACAGGAAGCAAAGGGTAGTGCTAAATGGTGTAAAGTCAGAGTGGAGGGATGTTATCAGTGGGGTTCCTCAGGGATCAGTTCTCGGTCCATTATTATTTGTCATCTATATAAACGATCTTGGGGAGGCAGTTAATAATAAAGTGTCAATTTTTGCGGATGATACCAAATTAGCAGCTGTAGTTAAAGATATTGATGATAATTTTAAAGTGCAGGGGGACTTAAATAAATTGTTATCCTGGGCACATAAGTGGCAAATGACTTTCAACCTTGATAAGTGCAAAGTTATTAACATGGGAAAAGATAATAGAGAATTTAACTATGAAATGGATGGGCATTGGCTGAGCTCAGTAGAGGATGAGAAAGATCTAGGAGTAGTAATAGATAAGTCATTAAGGTTTTCTAAGCAGTGTATTGAAGCAAGAAATAGGGCAAATAGAGTGCTGGGTTTTATTAAGAGAAATGTCAGTTACAAAAGTAAGGAGGTTATTCTTAAACTCTATAACTCTTATGTTAGGCCACATCTAGAGTACTGTATACAGGCATGGTCCCCACATTTTAGACACGATATTAACCTTCTTGAGTCAGTGCAACGGAGGGCAACAAAGATTATTCCTTCCCTGAGGCACCTTGAATATGAAGATAGACTGAGGGTATTAAATATGTTCTCGTTCGAAAGGAGGTGTGTGAGAGGGGATATGATTGAGCTGTTTAAAATTTTTTCCGGGATAGATAAATTGGATGTTAGCAAGTTTTTTGAGTTAGATGATGGAAATCGGACTAGAGGTCACCACTTGAAAATTAAAAAGCAAGGGTGTAGGTTGGATTTAAGAAAATATTTTTTCACCAATAGAGTGGTAGACTTTTGGAACAAATTGCCGCAGAGGGTAGTAGGTAGTCCAAATCTAAATGTATTTAAGAGTAGGTTGGATGAGTTTATGGGAAGGGAAGGTTGTAATGGTTCCTAAGTTTTGTATATATTAATATTGTTTGTATATATCTATAGCTGCATGATTTAGTTCTTGACAAGCCTTGATTGGTGATACCCTTGTTTCTGGATGCAATCCTCTGGATGTAGTTTTCCTGGGAGTTTGGGTGCCTTGAAAAAGAGGCCGCTTGACTCGGATGACCTATGATGAGCCCTTGTGGCTTTTGTCATCCGTTATATTATATTGTGGGGGACTTTGATTTTGTCTTCCCCTGGTGATGGTGCTTTTTGTGGGTGGGTTTTGACGGAGTCGGATGACCTTTGATAGGCCCTTGTGGCTTTTGTCATCCGTGTAATTATGTTATGTTATGAAGAGAAAAGTGGGAGGTGGAGAGAAGGGAGGACTATGGACTGAGTGTGGTGCTAGGATTTGAGTGTGGAATAAAGGATATAGATGATAAGAAATCAAGAATAGTAAGAGCAACAAAGAAATTCTTGCAGTATGTGTAGAAGAAGAGAAATGAACAAGGCTAATAAATTATTTCTCTTCTCCACAGAAAATAAATGCCATATCCCAATACAAAGGGTGGCTCAACAACCTGAACCTGTTCCGTGATTACTGTGATTTATATTTGGTAAACACGAAGATCAGCAGCGCAAATGATGGGACGCAAAATATTTCATCCCTGTTCCAATATGTTTCACCTTTTTGGACTAAATTCAAAGGGACTGGTCGTGTGGGGTTTATCACTGCGGGTGGACCTCCCTACGGTGATCCGAGGTTCAATTGGGGAGGGGGGGTCTGGGGGGCATAGCCCCCAGTATATAATTGTAATTGTTTATAGAATAATGTTCTAACATTTGGTAACACTTTCGGGGCGCATGGTAGGTGGTGCTGTTTATAGGCTGCTGCAATATATGTCTTATGATGTCAGATGGTAGCGTGAGATGTGAGCAATTACGGCGTTATATTTTTTTATATATGAGTATATACTGGTGGGCCCTTCTCAATTGATTGAAACTCAGGATCATCGCAGGGTGGTCCCCCCCGCAGTGATATCTCCCCCACGAATTTACTGTTTTTTTTTCCCAACAGTTTTTTACTGGCAGAAAAACCTAACCTAATAACAAACAATACATACTTTTATAGTTTATGCGCCTCTAGATAATCTAAAAGTTTTTTGCGATTATACAAAATAAAGCCAAATTCAAATAACAAAGAAGCACATGGAGAGCATAAAAATGCCATAATGAAACAAAAACATTTGCAAAACGGGTCCTATTTATAAACTACGATGTTGCCAGTAAGAAGTTGTTATCGTTCGCAGCAAACAAAAAATATGAAAAAAAAAAAAATAAAAGACATCAAGAAACCTTACCTAACTTAGAAAAACTATAAACGAGCAGAGCCGCAGATATTTAGTAAATAATACAGACTAAAAAGTTACAAATCCCCCAAATAATAAAAAAATATAACACCATGATTGGTCACATCTGAAGCTACCGTCTGCCAGTTGGCTGTCTGGCTTTGTTCCAGTTGGCTGTCTGGCTTTGTTCTGGAAGGTTGTCTTACAGGAAGCTCCTGATTCTCATTGTAAGATTGGGATATAATACTGATTTGGGTGTGTAGTTTTTCTTATATTTATTTAATACATCAATCACTGTGTAATAAATACATTAGTGATTAATACTTTTGGGGAAGATAACTGGCAGCAATCCTGAGCAAGAATTTTTTTGGTGAGTGTTAACTTTTTCCTTAGAAAATTTCTAAGAGTATGGCTGTTTGTATAGATGGTGAGAGCATGCCATTTGGAAGTAGTGTGTATGTGGTGTGTGATGCATGTGGAGTTGAAAGGAGAGTGAATGTAACTGAATGCCGTGTGTGTTTTCTGGAAGGGGAGGTTAGGAGGTTGAGTGCGGAATGTAAGAGGTTGAATGATTTGGTGTTTGAGGTGAGAAGAGATGCAAGTGTGCGATTGAAGGGTGAGATTAGTGCTAAGAGGGTGGAAGATAGGGCTAGGACTGGGAACAGTGTGGAAGTTGTGAGTGATGAAGTGAATGTTGTGAGTGAGTGAGTTGTGAGTGAATGGTGGGTGAAAATGGATAGGATAGATAAGTTAGGACAGATTAGGTGTTTGAAAAGGAAGGACATAGAACCTGTTAGGTTGACTAACAGATTCAATGTCCTGAGAGAGGAAGAGTGTGAAAGTGATTTGCCTGGTGCGATTGTGGATGAAAGCAGGATGGGGGGTAGTGACTGAGAGCAGGAGGGAGGGTAATGTTAGGCCAAGACAGAATAGGAGAATGACTGAGGTGCTAGTGATGGGTGACTCTCAGATTAGGTATTTAGATAGGAAGTTGAGTGATAGCAAGTGGAAGGGAATGAGAGTTTGTCTGCCGGGTGCTGGTGTAAGTGATGTTTGTGAGAGGTATGATAGGCTGGTTTCTGGGTGTAAGAGGGATGCAGTTGTGATTACGCATGTGGGAGTGAATGATGTAAAGAAGGTGGGTACATGTGAGTTACGTGAGCAGTATAAAAAGTTAGTTGAAAGGATGAGTAAAAGCAGGGTAAAAGGTGTTGTTTCTGGTATGCTTCCGAGATTGGATGTGGGGTTAGAATGGTTGTTGCATGCAATTGGTTTGAATGAATTTGTGAAAGGACTGTGTGAGGAGTTAGGATTGGTGTTTGTAGATGTCTGGGGTGGGATTTACGGGAATAGGAGGTTGTATGCGATGGATGGGCTCCATCTTAGTCGGGCAGGTGTTGAGGTTCTATGGGGGGAGCTGGATAGTGTGATTAGGTCCTTACGGGTGGGAAACTAGAAGCTGTTAGAGGTAAGGGAATAATGAATAGAGGGCAGGTGTAGGAAATGGAAGGGATGCAGAGATAGAGTAATAGCTAGGGGGGAGGGCATACTGATGCGTTATAGGGGGACTAATGCACAAGTGAATGAGCAGATAACTAGGAATAAAAAAACACGATGCAATGAAGATGAGAATAATAAAAAACCCTTAAAAATATACTACACAAATGGTCGGAGTATAAGGAATAAGATAGATCTCTTAAGAGCGTTAGCGAGTGAAGAGAATTTTGATATAATTGCGATAACAGAGTCATGGCTTGATTTGGCAGGTAATCACTTTAAACCTGAGGTTGAGATTGAGGGCTTTAGTACTTAGTATAGGTAGAAATAATCCATTGAATAGTTATAAATTAAATGGCAGAATTTTAGGGAGGACTGATTGTGAGAGAGACTTGGGTATTTTGGTAAGTTCAGACCTTCGTCCTAGAAAGCAATGTCTAAATGCTAAGAATAAAGCTAATAGGATATTGGGATTCATTAGGAGGAGTGTAAGCAATAAGAGTGCTGAAGTCATTCTAAAACTGTATCTGGCGCTAGTTAGGCCTCATCTAGACTATGCAGTACAATTTTGGTCACCATATTATAGGAAGGATATTGATTTGCTTGAGTCTGTGCAGAGAAGGATGACAAAGATGATTGGTGGGCTAAGGAACTTACCCTATGGTGAAAGGCTCAGAAAACTAAATCTACATACATTGGAAAGGAGAAGAGTCAGAGGGGAATTGATTGAAGTCTTCAAATGGGTAAAAGGATATAATAAAGGGGATCTGGGTAAGGTTCTTATACTTAGTGAACATGACAGGACACGTAGCAATGGGTTTAAGCTTGATAAGTATAGGTTTAGGAAGGAGATTGGGAGGAATTGGTTTACAAATCGTGTGGTAGATGAATGGAATAGGCTCACTAGGCATGTGATAGAAGCCTCTCTGGGTAGTTTTAAGAATAGATTAGATAAATATATGGATGAAGCTGCTAGATGGGACTGACTTTTTTTTATGTACATATGTATATATTTTTCTAAGGAGTGGGAAGATTATATTTTGCGGTTGCATGAATGGACATAATCCTCTGGATGCATTTTATGTATATTGTAGATTAGATCTGACGAACTCCTGTTAAGGGTGACAATGTTGATGACTTTTCTCTGGTAAGAAATCTTTTGTGTGTTGAATGGAACAGGAGCTGCCAAGTGTAGGCCATGAATGGTCTTTTGCAGTCTCCTTCTTTTCTTATGTTCTTATGTTAACATGTTCCATACAGATAGGAATAGGAAGAGAGGAGGAGGGGTTATTATTTATATTAAAGATAATCTCCAGTGTTGTGTAAACAGTACAATTAAATTAGATGATAACACAGAGTCATTATGGCTAAATGTAAAGGAAGGTAAAAACAAGCTTGTCATAGGATTATTATACAGACCACCAAATCTTAGTAAGGAAACTTCAAATCTTCTGTGGTAGGAGATAGAACAGGCATGTAGAAGTAAGCATGTGTGTATAATGGGCGATTTTAATTACAGAAATATAGACTGGGAAGCTCTTGTGGGTGATCAGGAGGCTGAGGAATTTTTAAATGTTGTCCAAGATAATTTTCTGAGGCAGATTATTAACGAACCCACTAGAGGTAATAATATACTGGATTTAGTTCTGACAAATAGGGAAGAAGTTATTAAGGATACTGAGATTGGAGGAAATTTGGGTAATAGTGACCATTGTGAAATTAGATTCAAGATGAAATGGAATGGTATTGATAGTAGCATGAACAATGTTAAAATTCCTGACTTTAGAAGAGCAAATTATAATGGGCTAAGGACTTACCTGGAGGCAGTTGTACAGAAACCAGGCAATAAAATCAAATCAGGAATAGATTCAATGATATCAGTTAGTGGAGACAATAATCACCAGGAGGAAGAGATTACAATTGAAGAGGAGTATGAAAGAATAATTGAGCAATTAATTACAGGTCAGATGATTAACATTCCATATAAGGAGATTAGGACTAAAAATAATGACCCAAAATGGATGACAGATAAAATTAAGCATTATATTGGCATTAAAAAGGGCATTTATAGGAAAATAAAAAATGGAGAGGATCACTTAAGGCAGAGATATAATGAACTAACAAGATATGTTAAAAAGTTAATTAGAGTAGCAAGGATAAATTATGAAATTAAAGTGGCAAATAGGGCAAAGGAAGATCCTAAAAGTTTTTATCAATTATACAAAACTAAGGTTAGAGATAAAATAGGCCCACTTATAGATTCCAATGGAGAATTAGTGAGTGATAGGGACTCAATGGCTGGAATGCTAAATGACTTTTTTTCTCTCAGTATTTACACAGGAGGATACTCTAAATATACCTGAGGTGTCAATGATCTTTCGGGGTAATGATGAAGAGAAACTAAAGGATATCTTGATCACAAAGGAGATAGTGACAAAGGAAATTGATAAAATCAAAAGTAGTAAAGCACCCGGTCCTGATGAGGTCTTTCCTAGAATTTTGAAAGAATGTAAGGATGTGTTAAGTGAGCCCTTAGCATGCATCTTTAGAAAATCATTGGAGAGTGGCATTGTGCCAGTGGCATGGAAGAAAGCCAATGTGATACCTATATTTAAGAAAGGGGATAAAACAAATATGTCTAATTACAGACCAGTAAGTTTGACATCAGTGGTAGGGAAAATGATGGAATCTATTATAGCAAGGAATATTAGAGATCACTTGGATAAGCATGCCCAATGAAGTTGAAATAAAAAATCTCCCTTCAAATTCCCCTGTTCCATCGTTGGAGCTACCCTCGGGCAGCTCCACAGGAAAAATAGAGGTCCCACCCCCTGTGCTTGCGCAGGGGACCCTCCAAATTTCTCTAACCGGAGAGGAGGTTTAGTCCTCTCCTTTACCTATAGGTATAGGGGACTCCCCCTCATCCCCTTCTCCGGAGGTGCTTTCGGGCACCTCCCTCTTCCCAGCCGCAGTCCCCCCTTTTCTTTCCAACAGGACTGCCAAGAAAGCCAGCAGAACGCTCCCCAATGAAGTGGCTCGGTAGGGCATACCCACTTAGGGGGGGGGGGGAAGCCAGGCCCATTTGGTCGCTTTCCTCACCCGGCACGATGTCTCTGTTCTTCTTTTCACTTTAGATACCTCCTTTCAGGCAGTGGCTGTGCAGCTTCACCTAGATAGGAGGTATACTATTATTTCTGTGTACATTTCACCGTCAGCTGACTTCAATGCGGGGAACTTCCGCCGTGTCGTGGCACGGTTGCCAAGGCCCTTTCTCTTGCTTGGAGATCTAAATGGCAGGCATCCTCTCTGGGAAGATTACTCAATAAATCCCAGGAGACAAGTCCTTGCCTTTCTGATTGAAGAGCTTGAGATAGGTGTCCTAAATGTAGATGAGTTTACGCATCACTGCCCGAGAACCGCTTCATTTTCTTGCCTTGATCTATCTTTGTGCTCTTCGGATGCACAGCCTGATTTTTGATTGGAGGGTGGACGATGACTTCCATGGTAGTGATCACTTTACCATTCAAATATCATTTTCAGGGTAACTGCTGCCTGAGAGCCCACCTTGGTGGTGCTTGGCATGGGTGTGGTGGCCTGCATTTCAGGAAATGACTGAATTCTCTTTCTCAGTCGAGGAGTTTAGGTCGGTAAATAAGGCCTTTGAATTCTACTCTGGCAACCTCATCTAATTCTCTTAATCTATCTTCATAACTTTTATCTCTGATAGAGGGAATCAGTTTGTTTGCCCTAGCTTGCACACATTCCAAACCCACGAGGACTACAAAATTGTACGGCATACTCCAGGTGCGGTTGGACGAGGGAGTTGTACAGACACAGTACTATCTCCTTGTTCTGATATCCAAACTGTCGCTTTATATACCCTAACAACCTTTGGGCGTTCTTCTCCACCTCAATACACTGTTTCGAGAACTTGAGGTCACTGGTGATAGTTACACCCAAGTCCTTCTCAGTGTCGGTGGATTCAAGAGCAGTGCCCTTAAGGATGGATATAGGGTGATTGGGGATTTTGGCGGCTGATATGCATCACTTTGCATTTGTTTACATTGAAAGGCATTTGCCACGTATCAGACCACTCCCCAATCTTCTCAAGATTATCTTGTAGGCGGGCAGTATTTCCATCATTTACAACGTTCATACCAAGCCTGGTATCGTCGGCAAATTTAGAAATCTTGGCAACCATGTCGCTGTCCATGTCATTGACGTAGATGATGAATAGTAGTGGTCCCAGGACAGAACCTTAATAACAAATCTAACAGTGATAAAATAGGGCCTATTAGATATGAAAGAATCTGATCAGGAAATAGTAGAGGTTCTTAATGATCATTTTTCTTCAGTATTTACTCAAGAGATTCTAGATAGATTAATTGATGATAATTCTAGGTCAAGGGAAGTAGTGTTGAATACTGTTAATGTGAACAGGGAAATAATTAAAGGGCTTATATTGGAGTTGAATACTAGTAAGTCATCTGGCCCAGATAACATTCATTCTAGGGTACTCAAAAGAGGTGTAGATAGTATTGCAGTAGCTCTTAAGTTGTATACTAGATCGCTAGAATTTGGAGAAATACCTAATGATTGGAAATTAGTGAATGTAGTGCCATTTTTTAAAAAGGGAAGTAAAGAGGAGCTAAATAACTTTAGTCTGGTAAGCTTAACTTCTTTCGTTTGTAAAATTCTTGAGAAGATAGTTAAGATGGGGATTTCTGACCATCTAGAGTATGGTAGGTTAATAAATAATGGTCAGCATGGGTTTAGAAGAGGTAGATTGTGTTTAACAAATTTACTGGATTTTATGGATTATGTTACTAAACAATTATATAAGGGAGAGAATGTTGATGTAATTTACTTAGATTTTAGCTAAGCTTTTGATAAGGTTCCACATAGGAGACTAGTTCACAAATTAAAAATGCATGGGATATGTGGTAAAGTTTTGAATTGGATAACTGAATGGCTGAAAGGCAGGAAAAAGATTGTTGTGCTGAATGGAGTGAGGTCACAGTGGAGGGACATTATCAGTGGCATATATCAGGGATCCTTTCTAAGCTCTTTTATTATTCATAGTTTATATAAATGATCTTGGCGAGGCTGTAATTAGCAAATTTTCAATTTTTGCTGATGATAGTAAATTGGCAGTTGTAGTCAAAGAAGTTGAGGGTATCTTTAAAGTGCAGTTTGACTTAAATAAGTTATTAGCTTGGGCTCAGAAGTGGCAAATGACTTTTAACCTTAAAAAATGCAAAGTTCTTAACATGGGAAGGGATAATAAGGGATTTAGCTATGGAATGGTTGGGCATTGGCTGAATTCAGTTGAGGATGAGAAGGACTTAGGTGTAGTAGTAGATAGGTCACTGAAGTTTTCAAAGCAGTGCATTGAGGCAAAAAATATGGTGTTAGGATACATTAAGAGGAATGTTAGCTACAAGAGTAAAGAGCTTATCCATAAACTCTATAACTCATATGTTAGGCCACATTTAGATTACTGTATACAAGCATGGTCACAACATTTTAGACATGATATCAACATGCTAGAGTCAGTACAAAGGAGGGCAATAAAAATAATACCTTTCCTGAAGCACCTTGAATATGAAAATAGACTGAGGGTACTAAATATGTTCTCATTTGAGAGAACATGTGTGAGAGGAGATATGATTGAGCTTCTTAAAATCTGTCTGGGATGGATAAGTTGGATTTTAACAAATTATTTGATTTGGAAGTTATAATAGGACGAGGGATCACAACTTAAAAATGAAAAAACGAGGTGCAGCTGGGATGTTAGAAAATATTTTTTCACCAATAGAGTGGAAGATTACTGGAATAGTTTGCCATCTGAGACGGTACACAGTCCAAACTTGAATGTATTCAAATGCAGATTAGATTATTTTATTGGGAGGGAGGGTTAACTTTCGGAGGTATTCTGGATTCATTCCTGCGGATGCAGTTTTTTATTATTGTACATTACGATTGATTTGGATGGTTTGAATTGTATATTGTAGATGCATGATCGGGCACAATCCTATGGATGTATTTTGTGGGTGGGTTTTGACAGATGTGGATGACCTTTGTGGCTTTTGTCATCTGTGAAATTATGTTATGTTGTACTCCCATTGCGAAATGTGCTCAACCAGGGATCTGCCATGGGTGAAATTCCAGATGAAGATGAACTAATCAATCCTCCAACACACTCGGCAAAGAGAACATGATCACTGTCTCGTAATAGGGAAGACACATTAGAAGGTATGCTAAAACAAACAAGGCATGTCCACTGATGAACTCTTCATAACATACCATATTCAATAAAAATCGGGGGGTAAATGTTGTGAGTATGGGTGGATGCCATTCTAGCCTTAATTTGAGGGTTGACTCATTGTTGGGGATGGCTCATTGGGGGGATGGGCCTATGATGATGCTGATATTTCATTTATTTGAGGGGGTCTGGGGGGCTGTGCTCCCCAGTATATAATAAAAAATTGCCATAAACTTCGTCCACATAGATTTCATCTCAGAAAAATAGCCCAAAATAAGTTAGGACTCGGATCCAGCCATATTCTACACAATTACCAAATCTGGAACTAGGGTATTCAATAACCCCCCCCCCCCAAAATAACACAAGCCATAGTGCAAAGCCCTTTCGCCAAATATTTCCACACAGGTGACCCAGAAGTCAAAGGATTGGGCAAAACACTTGTCATTAAAATAAGGAAATGAGATATCCTAAAACTCAACCAATGGAAAACCTAGAAATTCTGAGACCTTGGACAGTGAAATGTCGTGAGGTCAGCATAACAGATAACCAACATTACACATTCAGCATTGTAGACCCAGTGGACTTAGAATACGAAATGGAGGAATTCTTACGAGATGTTAGTATCATCCAACATAACAAGGAAAACCCACTTGACCCCTCTAATATTGTTTCCTATTGTAATAGTGCCCTAAGAGTAATATTTAGATGGCAGAGAGGTTCTATCACATGTTATAAAGTCTCAAATAGACAATATTTCAACCAGATGCTCTGCATTTGTTTTTGAGTTAATAGTAGTTAATGTTTTTAGTTTTGAATGAAGGTGTAGTCGAAATACCAAAAGTAAAGGTAAATTAGATGAATATCCCCACTATGATTTTTTAGCCATAAAATATATTTTTTTTCTCACATTTCTAGGCTTACCATTAAAGTTATGTAAGCACAGCTACCACAAAAAGTAAGCAATTTTTGGCAAAAATAAGTGATTAACAGAAATGACCATCATAAATTTCAAACCATATCTAACTCATAAAAAGGGTAGGTTAGGTTTGGTTAGGTAAGATTGGGTTTGATTTGGGTATGTTATCAATTTCTGATTGTCATTTTGTCTGCATATTGCTTATTTTTTTTTGCTGAAAATGGCTTACTTTTCATGGTAGCTGTACTCAATTAAATATGAAGTTAACTCAATATTAAGCCTAAAATTAAAATCTTTTTAAAAAAATATTTACAGCAAAAAAATTGTTGGGAGGGAGGGATGCCCCTGGACCTAGTTTTTCCTATTTCATTCACTCCCACATGTGAAACAACTGCATCCCTTTCAACTCCATCTAATATCTTTTCAATTTTCTAACTCTTATCCACTACACTCACATTCACAAAAAGTCCTGTCTAAATATCTAACCTGTGAATCACCTACCACAAGCACCTATAACCCCCTCCACTCCCTTCTCTAGGTCTCCTACAACACAACCTATTACTACAAGTAATAGGCGCAGACCTGCACTTTCTACCTTGGTCTACCATCTCCACATCCTTAACACTAGCATCCTTACATCCATCTGGAACCGAAGATGCCTCACTAGCTACCTCTTTCCTTCCTTCCTGTTATCACCCTTCACTCTCTCCTATCTCTACTAGCCCCTACTTCTAGCTAATGTAAATGGGCTAAACTTACGACCCCAGAACTCCTATTAGGCCTTTTTACAAATACTGCCTTCTCTCCTCTAATTCCAATACACACTCTTGCAGCCCACATACAACACAAGCATTTCCCTACTATTACCATTCCACATCCTATCATTGCCATAGTCTTCTAAGAGTAATATTTTGATGGCAGAGGTTCCATCACATTTTATAAAATCACAAAAAGTCAATATTTTCAAACTGATTCTACAACTCAAGAATACTTTATGACACCATTTTGAAATGCCATGACAGGCTAATTTATTCTCACTCATTTTGTGTAAAGATAACTCAAAGTTTATTAGCTTCTTTTTTGAACATAAAATTGTACTAAACATGCTTAAATACCTTACTACCCCTAACCTTCTACATCGTTGTTTGGAAAATAATTAGTCTTAACATTAAAATTAATGTGAGTGGAAATTAGTCTGTCATAGCATTTCAAGATGGGTGTCGTGGAAGAATTCTTGAGTTGCATAATCAGGTTGAAATAATGTCTTTTTGTGACCTTATAAAGTGTGATAGACTCTCTCCACCATTGAAATATTACTCCTAGGACACTATTGCAATGAAACAAATAAGTATGAGGCTTTAGGTACCTAAAAAGTATGTGCTACTCTTATTAAAATTTCATTTTCATATAAACACTTATCTTATTATATATTTGGATTAATGTTTTTGAAATATTTTTTTGTATTTCTTAAGAAGTCTTTTATATATAATAAAAATCATTAATATTTTAAATTGACTATGCTGTAAAAAGAAATATGGAGGAATCAAATTTTCTAGACAAGCTTCATGAGGATCCATTTTCAGGTGAGTCTTATAAATTATTTTAAAATATCTAAGAAATTGTATCTAAACCTTAGAATCATTTTAGCCTTTTCCACTTGGTATTATTTCTGAGTACCCAATCCTGTATTATTTCATGAAAAGTATACTTTGCTATTTTTTTATTTATAGCTTTTATATTGCACCAATAATTTTGAATATAGCTTAATATAATAGTCAACACATGTTAGAAACAATTGTTTTTTGATGATATTTGTCATAAAAACTACAAAAAAATCCTTATTTTTAGCTGTTTTTTAATGGAAGTTTAAAAAAAACCTTTTATATGTTTTACGGATATAGTATATTAATTATCTATCAAAATAAAGTAATTAGTATTTACCAAAAACTGTCATTAGTAAAAAAAATCTTGTGTATATGGTAAATTTGATAGCATTCATCCAGGCAAATCTCCATGAATTCATTTGCCTATACACTAGGATAATTAGCTTGTTTTAATTATTTACATTATGATCAAAGTTATTACCAGAAATTACAAAATCATAATCACTTTAAGTTGTAAATATGCCAATTCTGAGGCTATGGGCACATGTTGGCCATTAGTTATAAAGCAATATCAGGCAGAGAGGGTTTTAATACAATTTTTCTATTGTTTAGAATGGGTGGTAAACCTGTATCCTTAATCCCTAAATGCCTAGTTTTCTATAAATATGGTAGTTAAATTTTAAAAATAATATAATTTTAGCCCTTTTTACTTGCCTTATATATAGGACACTCAAAAATTCCCATTGAGTGATTTTAATGTAATCATTTCTAAAAAAAAATAGAGCTTTAATGGTTTAAACCTATAGTAGCTAAGGTATCACTTTTAGCCAATAGTTGAGGTGGGTTGAGTTGCTGTGTTGGAAAGCCATTTTCTACTGTAATTTAAGTAGTAAAGGTATCAATTGTATTCAATGGTTGAAGTGGGTAGAGTTGCTGTGTTGGAAAGTCACTTTTTACTGTAATAGAATGGCTGCAAAAAGTTTCCAGACATCTTGTAAGCATGATATATAATATTTAAAAAAAACAAAAACAAAAGATGTGCATAGAGCACAATCTGTGGTACTCTTGACACATCTTAGTATGTATTTGGTAATATTTCCCTTGGTTTGGATACTTATTTGAAAGCATTTGGGCATGTTGTCACTGAGTTTCCTGAAATAATTCATGCTCATCTCCATTGTCTGATCAAACAGTGAGCTTTCAGTTACCTATCCTGTTGTCTCCATTCACCAATGATAAGTTCCCAGTTAACATAATCCTCGCCCGGGGGAGGCATACCTCACCCGATGCCAGAGCTTGCTTCCTGCTTATTGCCCTTTTTTTTTTTTTTTTTTTTTGCATCCTCTTTTAAAGATGCCTAATATTAGGCAGTGTTGAATACAGCAACTAATGCCCAAGTAGGCAGTCGCCAGATGGGCTCTTAAAATAAAAACAAAACAAAACCCAGTTAGCATCATAAAACTATATACCAATTAATTTTAGGACAGCGCATCCATATATTTTCATTTGGAGGGTCTGGAAACATTTTGATATCACTGTATTTCAAATGCATTAGATGACCTAGTATCCAGTCTAGACCTTCTAGTTTTAACCCTTTTCCCTATTTTATGGCATTAATATATCCTTTACCTATTCCTAATGGAGAGATTTGTAAATTATTTCCCTATGGCAAGTAGTTCATTAATCTAATTTTGAGCTCTTGTGTAATTTTTTGAAAATTATCAAAAACAATTTTTTTCAGCTTTTCAATTTTTGCTAAAGCTCATTAATTCAGAGGATGAAAATCAAACAGTTATTCAGTATTTCTTAAAAGTCTCACCGGAATGTGATGATATTCTCTCATTTCTTCAAAGCACCGACCTTCCAAAGGATAAGCATATCGTCATTTTTGATGTACTTAGACACATTCTTTTAAGGTGGGTCTCTTAATATATACTTGTATCATAATGGTATTTTTTTCACAAATTATTGCTTCAACTATATTATTTGTTTTTTAATATAACAGGATACTTTAGAATTGCATATTATCTATATATTAATAGAGAATTATGCAATATAGTACCCTTCAAAATGCTTTTGACAACCTCAAAACTTTGTAATCATCGCAAAAACATTTAACAGCTTTTATTTATGCATGTTATCTTATACTTAAATAATATTTTCAGTATATTTGCTGATGAACTTATACATCTGCAATTTATATTCAATGATATCATTGCTGGTTCCTGACAGTTAGAAGGTACATTAGGGGCTCAATAATATATTAATGAGACCACGGAAAATGTGTGTTAATTTTTGAACCATCATATGTCATTATCTCTTAAAGCTAGAAGGTTAAAATGAAAAGTATATGAAGGAAATTAATCAAGGAATCCTGGTTAGTAAGATTCATACCAAGACCATACATTCTTTACTAGTTTCATATTTTGAAAATTGACATAATAATCTGAAACAATCAGAGAAAATAGCAACTCAGAAGGATTAAAAACATCAATAAAGGTAGCTCTGGTAGCATGTAATCTCATAGGACAGCTTGGTACTTCTCTGAATTCATGTTGCCATCACAAATGATGAGATGACTCACCCTTGAGCTTGACATGCAGTTCCATACCATTATAGAGTGGCACTATGCATTCTTGATTCCACTTTGCCCTGGCCTCCTGCAGACTGGGGCATAGAACAACTAGAATGTGGACTTGTTGGATCACAAGACCCATCCCTACCAATGCCTGGTCCAGTTGTGGTAAGCATATGCCCAAGCCAGTCAATGTCACTCTGCTGAAGGTTGATCAACGGCTTATGGCGACCTTTACATCACTTCAGACATTGTTAAATAGTCTGCGACAGACCTTTCTGACATACATTAACCTGACTACCCTCTGTCCATTCATGTTCCAACTGGACTGGCAAAATCAGTTGTTTTGGATATTCCCACTTTGGCAGATTTTATTCAACACTGGAATGTGATCTGATAACCTTCCAGGTGATTTGTCAACAGTTGAGACCCTCATGCAGCATGCATATCTGACTTCTTTCCTCCATCATATAATTACTTGTTTTTGAGGAAATTAGGATTGTAGTAGGGGACTTTAAAGTACTAGTGATTTAAATAAGTTATTAGGTTGGGCACAAAAGTGGCAGATGAGTTTTAACCTTAAAAAATATGAAGTTATTCACATGGGAAGAGATAATAGAGAATTTAGTTATGAAATGGATGGGCATTTCCTGAATGGAGTAGAGGATGAGAAGGACTTATGAGTAGTAGTAGATAGGTCACTGAGGTTTTCTAAGCAGTGTATCAAGGCAAAAAATAAAGCAAACAGTGTTGGGCTTCATTAAGAGGAATGTTAGTTATAAAAGGTTATCTTTATACTATATTACTCATAGGTATGCCAGGCCACATTTAGAGTACTGTATACAAGCATGGTCCCCACACTTTAGACATGATATCAACCTGGGCAACAAAGATGATACCTTCCCTGAAGCATCTTGAATGTGTAGATCAGTTTTGAGGGTGCTAAATGTGTTCTCATTTAAAGTTTGTGTGAGAGGGGATATGATTGCGCTTTTTACAATTTATTTTTTTGGTGAGAGAAGTTGAATTTTAGCAAGTTTTTTGAGTTAGAAGGTAACAATAGGATTAGAGGCCACCACTTGAAAATTAAAAAAACAGAGGTGTAGGTTTGATGTGAAAAAGTATTTTCTCACCAACAGAGTGGTTCATTACTGGAATGTTTTACCGCAGGACACACTAAGCAGTCTAAATTGAAATATTTTCAAGCGCTGGTTAGATGAGTATAGGGGGGAGGGGTAGTTTATGATGGTTTTTAAGTTGTATTGGGGTAAGTTACATATTGTAATATCAATTTGTGTATATATTATAGTATTAATATGTGTATTGCAGGATTTAGTTTTTTTGAAGGGCCATGATGGTGATTTCCTTTTTAAGTAGTAGTTGCATGATATAGTTTTGGACAAGCCATGATAATGGTGCCTTTTTAAGTAGTAGCTGCCTGATTTAGTTTTTGATAAGCCATGATGACAGTTTGGATGTGATCTGGTAGATACAGTTTGTTGGTTCTGGTTGATGCAGATGACCTTTGATAGACCCTTGTTTTTCTTATTTGTTGAATTATGTTATGTTATCTGTGAACAGTGATGAGGTTCTGATTTACTGGTGGATGGCTGATATTTGTCTATAAGAAAAGGGGCTGAGGCTGTGTAGAGTGCATAAGCCTAGGTTCACTTGTGGGAAAGGTGTTAAAGAGAAATTGGAGATGGGCTGAAAGGGCACTTATCTTATCAGTCTTATTAACCCTGGACAGGTAACGTCAAATTGGCGTCACAATTTAGGTAATGTGGTTGCACATATGCTACACTGATTTTGACCTTGAACAACTCAGGTCCTATTGGTCAGTATCTAAATCTTTCTATTTCAAGATGTTTAGCATTTATCTAAGACTACAATGGAAAGGTTAAAGAAAACAAGAACTAACGGCTCCAGGTAAAACGGATCACCCAGAGGCATTGCATGGATGCGCACACCAAAAAAAACTAGGTTTTGTGTGCTGCTTGTTGTGCTTACGCACCAAGGTTATATGTCCATGGTTAAGGCTTCCTGCCAGCTTGGGTTCTGCAACAAAATGGGCATGCTTAACTAAATTGCTGGAGTTTTTTCCCATGATGGATTAGTATGACTGACCATCGTTGGACCACAGATATACCTCTGGCAGCACCCCATCAGGTTCTCCAGGAGAATAGAACTCAAATCTTTGACCTCACATCTGTGATGGAGTCTTTATGACAGCTTTCTCTACATTCCCTAGTGAGATGCTGTTCCTGCAGCATTCAATAAGCACCGTGATATAACTGAAGGCTGCTGACTAGACTTAACCTCCAAAGATTGAGAACCCTTCAATGACAGATTTATGTCATGAGTTGTGTTCTGGTCTCGCTTCATGTGTGCACACTGCCCCTATATTTGTTCAATAAGGGAGAGATCACTCTACCCTGCCTGGTTTCCTCCCACCTACTTTTAACCTTTGTGTGCAAGTAAATGGAGAAATTGTTAAATGTTAGATTAGCCTTCTTCCTGGACAATGGAGGCCACATGTCTTCTGCACAGTGCAGCTTCTGCAAGTTTCATTCCATTTTGATGCTTTACTGCTGGAAAATGCTATCTGTGAGACCCTCCTTTGTAGACAGCACTATGTCACACTTTTCTATTTGGAGAAAGCCTATGATACTGCACGGTGATATGGTATCATGGCAACCCTCCACATGATAAGTGCAACGGGACACCTCCCATTTTTCATTTATGAATTCCCAGGAGATTGTTGATTCTATGAACAGGTCAAGTGACCCTTCTGTGGTGCAATAGGGCAGAAATAGGGTGTCCTGCAGGGAAGTATCCGTTGTCACACTTTGCCCTGAGCATTAATGGTATCACTTCAGTACTGATGGAAGATGTTCTCTCTATGCTCTACATGGATGACCTTGACCTTTTGATCTCTTTTGGTGCGGCCTAGATGTCGACTCCAATAGGCATTGAACCCGATCTCTCGCTATGCCAAAGCACATAGGTTTCAGTTTTCCTTGGCCAAGACAAAGGTGGTGCACTTCTGCCACCATCTATGGCTCCATCCTGACCTGAACTAGTTCTTAAATAGTATATACCTGGCAAGTGGTGGATTTGCAGTTTCCTTAGTTTTATTTTTGACTGATGCCTCACCTAAGATTCTCATATTTTCAGCCTTAGGATCTCTTGTACTTGCGCCACTGTCATTCTGTGATGTTCAACACTTTGGGTACTGATAGGGCTACTGCCTTGTTTTTCTACTGATCCTTTCTTCATTCAAAGCTTGACTATGGATGTGAGTTTTATGTATCTGCAGCTGAGTGTGTATTGCACAAAGTGGACTCTATCCACCACATTGGTCTCCACCTGGTGACTAGTGCCTTCTGCCCATCTCCCATTGAGAGGTTACTTGTCAATGTTAGAAAAATGCCACTTGCTCTGCACTCTACACACTGGATTATGCATCTGTAGGTGCGAGCCTGGCACTTCCTTCAGTTGCCAATGGCGCTCACTGCATCCATAGCCAATCTCGACAGTGCCTATGCTAGTAAGAGATGTCAGTAATACCCTGAGTCCTTTGGGTTTAGGGGTTGGAAACTACTTTGAGTGCTTGGTATATCTTTCTATCAAGTAGTGCCTCTGGTTGCTTTCAGGTAGTACTCTGGAGGGGTACTACCTTTGACTATTTATTGCCACAACTCTGCTCCCCAAAATTCCTCAGCGCCGGAAATATTGCATCCAACCTTTGCTAGGCCCATTTTATGTCTTGCTGGATCCATGCCAGTTTTCATGGAAGGCTCTAAGTCCCAGGAGGGGGTTGTCTTCCACAGCTGAGCTGGTTAAAATACACTTATTGGTATGGAATATAATGCATCATGCCCAGTTTGGAGACTGATATTGTGATCTTTAGTGACTCACAAAGCACTCTCTCTGAATGCCTTCGGGGCATTGGAATCTCCACACCTGGTTTGCATTATCTGTGATGCCACAATTGCCATATGCTGGTTGATGTTGAGATTATTTTCTCTTGGATTCCTGGATATGAGTGAATTGCAGGTAATGAGCTCACCAAAGAGGCAGTGAGGACTGGGTGCCAGACCAGCATTTTGGTCTCCACACAGATTACATTGCAGGAATCGGGACATTGCCATTTGATGGCTTGCTCCCCTACACCTTACTGCGATGACTGCGTTGTCCTCCTGACTGTTTGGCACATTCATGTTGGGTGATCTTCACGCACATTACCTGTCCCAGTAGAGATCGCTATCCTTGCTCCATTTTATTTATCTTTTGGTATTGATTTAGAATCCACTGGGATTGTGCAGTGCCATTGAAATCGGAAGGTGGTAAGAGAGGGAGAAGATATTATTACTGCTGTTGAATTGTTTTATCAAGATGATGAGTTTTCCAGAATGTACCCAGGAAAGAAAGACTTTGTTTCTGTCAGAATCAATGGTGAAAAAGTTTGCAAATGGAAAAGACTGATTTTGGTAAACATTGCAATTTTCAAGGCGAAGTTCCCCAATTTTAAGATTGGTATATCAAAGTTCTTTGAGCTTCAGGCCCAAGTGGTGTGTACAAGTGGGGAGTAAGAGCTCTCACTCTGTTTATGTGTGTGGGGAACATCGGAATGCAAGTTGTTACTCAATGGGTTACCCACGGCAGCCATCAACGGTACTGATTACAAAGATATTTTGTCAATGGCTGTTTGTGACATATCTAAGCAGCACTGTATGTTGAGAATCTGTGAAAAATGTCCTGGTGTTCAGAAAATTAGAGAACATTTGATGTTTGTGTCTACTGCTAATGAGCAAGAGCTTGTGATGGCATAGGTGGCACTGTAAAACGTCTAGTTGCACATGCTAGTTTGCAGGCCACTATCTCTGGACAGATTCTAACCCCTCTAGAAATGCATAATTGGTGTGTTATCAATGTGAAAGGTATAAAATTCTTTTATGTATCAGCGACAGATGTCATCAATAGTTTTGAACGGTTCAAGTTAGAGGAAAGGTATAGTGATGTGTCTACAGTCCCAGGTACACGTTCCCATCATAGTTTTGTGCCAGTTAGAGACATGAAACTTGAGATTAGACGAATTTCAGTAGACACCATCTTTAAAACAGTTCAGATGGGAGGCTTGCAGGGTATCAAGCCACAAGGTGATAGTTCTTTTGAGGTAGGAAAGTATGTAGCTTGCATGTATGATGAAGACTGGTATATTGGGATTGTAGAAGATCACTCTGACGAACTGCATGACTTGCTTGTCAACTTCATGCAGAAGGGTGCAACAGAGCAGTCACTTTCATAGCCACGAAAAAAAGGACATCTGCTGGATTCCTTTCCAAGATGTAATCTGCACAGTTGATGTCCCTAGTGCCCAAGGAGCAAGTGGCAGGCAGTATTTGTTGTCGAATTCCGATTTGCAAAGAGTCCTGCAATACTGTGAGAAATCATAGATATCTGATTGACAGTGGTGGGCAGTCTATCACTGATGCACTCCTGTTTTGCTGGCGGACTGACGACTGAGGGAAACTTTGAAACACTGACGGAATAAGCGCCAACGGAAGTGATTTTCGGCTATCACCCGATCCGTCACTAACCCGAAAAGCAAAGACGACCTTTGGCAAATAATGTTTCTGTCAGTCATCAGTGAAATGAGAGCCTGTCAGTGACGGACTGATGGACCTTCCCTCATCAGTACTGACGGACTGCCCGCCACTACTGATTGATCGATCTGTTCAGAAAGGAACTACCTGCATGATGATAAAGTTATACTGTTAGTGTTTGTTCATTTTACGGTTATAACATAGATATATTTTGTGGCACATACAATATCATACTTTCCATTAGTCCGTACAGTGAGGTGTGTATATACGATAAGTAAATTAGCTAAATCAATGTTGAAATGGTCTGTCCTAATATGCACGAATAAAGGATGGAACAAATAAGATATTTAGTATAGCTAGTGTATAGACTTTTCCCTTCAAGCACAAACAAATTTGAAAGGGTTCCTCATGTTTCCACAGGGTCAAAAAGGTAAGGTCATTTTCTAAAAATCATGAAAATTGACTATATTTGAAAGACTATTTCTCAGCTGCTATGTATGTTCAACTGCCAGAAAAAGTTTTAAATACAATGAAAGACATATATCATCATATCCTATCAGTTATAACTTTTAGTATTGATTCTAAGTATGAATATTTTGAATCGGAAGTTGGTTCAGATATGACGATTTGTTCAATATTTCAGTTTTTGCTAGCTTATAACTCTTTGATGGTTAGAGATAGACTGGTTTTGATTGCTTTTTTGGAATCTATGGTCATGATTCTGTAGGACCTGAACTTTTCAGACTGATATCTTTCAAACTGCATATTTTATGAGGCCTCAAAGTTGGCAATTTTGAAAAATTGACTTAGTCTCTAAAAAGCCCCCCACATTACGTGGGCCATATCTCCGGAACTGTTTGAGGTACAGAGCTATAATTTTGCATGTGAAGTCCTTTTATGACATGTATCAACATACCCCCAAATGAAGAAAATCCAAGATGGTCACCTGGCAAGTGTTTTTTAAATTTGCCTGATTTTGTGTGGAATGACCCGTCTGTGCCACAGTCCTACATGAACACTTTCTCCACATTATCTAGCTGCTCCACCAGCATTTAATGCACATTGTAATGTTGCTGAAGGCCACTTTCTGGACTTTACCTACAAACATAGACAATCTTTAAATGACATGTTTATATTGAGTGAATTGCATTCTGCTCTCGCTTCATGTGTTGACACCACCCGGGTCCAAATGATGTCCCATATGCCATGTTTGAACACCCAGGTGAGCAAATCATGGCCTTAATGTTAGATTTGTTCAACAGGATCTGGATAGAGGGAACAGGCAACCCAAAAAACAAAACAAAAATGGGAAAAATGGCAGAAGTGGAGGGAATCATGGTCTGGTATCAGGGAGATGTTGCATATGAGATAATATATTGTACCTGGTGTGGATACAATATTGTGATCCTTAGCAACTCACAAGTCACCCTGAATGCTCTCTGGGCATTGGAATCTTCGCACACCCTGGGTTGGGGGATTCATGACACCATGGATGTTGAGATTATTTTCTGCTGGGCTGCCTGGCAAAGAAGATGGTAGACAGCTGAGGAGAATCAAAACTTGTGTGCATTGTGCCACGATTGTTCCCATGGATCTACTCCCCAATGCTGCAATGGCTATAGGTCACTTTATGCTGTCTTTGTATTAGGCAGACTCGCCTTGCCACTTACTTTAATGGCTACATTGTTCCCTGTACTGTTCAGCACAATCTTGTTGAATATTCCAGCCTGGGTAATCTTAGCGCACATTAACTGTCCCAGTATTGGGATGAGCAGGGTCGCTTTCACTTCTATTGTACTCAGGATGGGTTCGTGGACAATCAGACTTTTTGTAGGAAGTTGGCCTCCTTTATTTGACTCTTTGGTATTGGTTTCATGTCTGTGCTGTGGGGAGCCTCTCCCAGGTGCCAGAGCCTGATTCCCTACTTGCCTTTTATTTTTTGTTGTCTCTTTGGTTTTGGCTGCCTTTTGCCTCTCTGTTTTAATCGAGCCTAACATTAGGCTTTGAAAGAATCACTGTGACCTATGCTCAAGTAGACAGTTACCCAATGGGAGATAAATACAAAGGTAAACTAAAATTACTCCATATCTGTATTTGATTTGTAATCCTGTGTTAGGTTTGGTTAGCCTCAGTATTTGTCATTCAATCTCTGTGTACAATCAGTGGCTGATTTCTTGACTTGGATACTTTTTCCAAAATTCTTGCTCCATCTTGGAATCTGTGTAACTTTCCATGTGTTAAATTGATATTCTGCTCTGGAGCTAATTCTTAGGTGCATTCTTTAAAGCTCACTGTTGGACTTGGTTATTAGGATCAAACCTGACCAAGGCTTCTTCCAAATCTTCCTCCTCAGTGTGGGTTTACTGAGAGTTTGATCTGGAACCACCCAGCATTCACTCCACATTTAGACAATGAATAGCTTAATGTTTATATATAGGAATTGATTCTATGACCTGTTTACTAACCCTTAACAATTTAGATACTATTTATAGAACTTGTAAAAACATTTTAGATAAACATTTATAAGTATTTTTTTTATTAATCAGAGCCATTTACTGGTGCTATCTAAGCGATCTATTAATTTTTTCCCTTACTAGTGGGACATCTGTTACCATGTCAAGTGAAAATTGTGTGCTGGACCACAAACTCTTCAGTGAAAATTGTGTGTTGGACCACAAATTCTTCAGTGAAAATTGTGTGCTGGACCACTGAGTTATGAAGTAGAAAGAATGCCAATCTGCTTCGGTCATTAACAGGGGCAAATTGATTCAGTGCCAGTGTATACAGATGTCTCCAAGTCCAAAGACGGGGTCAACTTCCATGCTGTATCCCCTCTGTTTGAAGTCAGTGGGGCTGTACCAGGCACTGTGTCTGTCTTCATGGCTCAGTTGATTGCCATACACAGATCATTATGGGAGATTTTGCATCATGCCCAGTTAGGAGACTGAATTGTGATCTCTAGTTTGCAGTATCTATGATGCCACGATTGCCACAAGTGGGGTGGATGTCGAGATTATCTTCTGCTGGGTTCCTGGACAGGTATGAATTGTGAGTTGGAATGAGCTTGCCAAAGAGTCCAAGAGGACTGGGCAACCGGACCAATGTTTCGCCCTTTCTCCCCAAAACTACATGGCATGAATCAGCGTGACCCTCTAGGTTGCCTGGCATAATAGATGGGAGATGGCTGAGGGGGAACTTACTTGCATACCTTTGTGCCCAACCGCTTCAGGTTGCTTTTAAGTCTTCAAATTGGGCACACCCTCAGGATGCACTGTCATTTGCTGGACCACTCCCCTACACCTTAATTTTTTTTTTATTTAGTTTGTTTGGTTTAGTATTTATGAATTTTAAGTAGCCTTTTACTAGGCTGAAATTTTAATTGTGGTAACCTATGCCCTTAGTGGCAGTTGGCAGATGGGTGCCATAAAGAAAGAAAAAAAATAAATATCTCACTACATTTTGTAGATAACTTTTGAAATCTTCCAGTCTAGTCCAGATGCCAACTCTGGATTTTTGACTCCAATACATACTGAACCACATCTCTCACTATGCAGAAGCTCACATGTTGAAGTTTTCTTTGGCTAAGACTAAGGTGGTGCACTTCTGTCTCCTTCCATAGCTCCACCCCTGCCTGCACTTGTTCCTAAACAGGTTTTGCTTGGAAAAAGTGGATTTGCAGTTTCCTTGGTCTTGTTTTCGACTGACCTTCACTCGGGTAGTTCATATTAGCAGCCTTACAGTCTCTTATGCCTCCTGCACCTGGAGATTCTTCATTCTGTGACATGCAGTGGGTAAAAAATTAGGCTTCAGGAAGAAAAGAATGATGGAGATGGAATCAGTGTCATTGCAGCTAAGATTGCCCAAACAATAAGGGATGGGGGTGTGGTGGACATTGTACAGGGTGTCCACAAAGTCTGGGTACATAGGGGATAAATACATACCTTTAGAACAAAACAATTTTATTTAATTATAATGTTAAGAAATTATATTTTCAATATGATTTCCATTATTTGCAATGCATAATTCGATGCGCCTTGCTAAATTCTGGTGAACTCGATTGAATAGGTGTACATTGCCGTTGATTTGAGCACACTGACTGATAATGCGTTTTCTCAAGTGGTTTAGATTTGCAATCTTCATTGAGTAAACTTTCTCTTTTAACATACCCCAGAAAAAGAAATCAAGGGGAGAAAGGTCTGGTGAATGAGGGGACCACTCCACATGACCTCTTCTTCCAATCCAGTGAGGAAAAGTGCCATTCAGCCAATCTCTAACATTTGTAGCAAAATGGGCAGGGGCTCCATCCTGCTGAAACCAGTCCGGAAGTCCCTCGCCTAGGCTCTCAATTTGAGGCATTAATTTGTCTCTCAACATGTTCAGATAAGTCTCACCGGTTACATGTTCATCAAAGAAGAAGGGTCCTAGCACATGAGCTTTCCACAAACCACACCGCACCATCACCTTTTGGCAGCCTTGCTGTTTGGATGGATCCATTCAATGTGGATTGTCTTGAGACCAGTATCGAAGATTCTGTCTGTTGACTTCACCATTAACATAAAACAAAGCTTCATCACTGAACAACAAAAGGTCTTTAGTAAAATTTATATTTTCATCCAATTTATCTGAAAACCATTCGCACATCTGCATTCGTCTATCGGGGTCGTCTTCATTTAAGTGATGCAATATCTGTAATTTGTACGGATGGAACTTCTGCTCTACCAGGATTTTGTGGATAGTTGACCTTGGAACACCTAACTCCATGGATGTCCGACGAAGTGATTTCTTTGGGCTAGCAGCAATCTTGGCTATGAAAACCTCTTTCGTTTCGTCTGAAGTCTTTGGTCGCCCGGAATGGGGTTTGTCCAAGACACTGCCTGTTTCTTTAAACTTCGTGACCAATTTCCCAACGGCAGTAAAATAAATAGGTTGCCGATCAGGGTGTCGAAGGTTAAATTCATCGGCGATTTTGCGATAAGACCATCCTTCTCGTCCACTTAAGAGTACCAACTCGATTCTTTCTTCTTTAGACAGAGCCATCATTCGATCTGGGGAGGAAAAATAACATAAATAAATAAAATATTAAAATTCCTATGTACCCAGACTTTGTGGACACCCTGTATGTTGGGATGTATCAAAACCATTTGATAAAGTTTGTCAAAGGGGGGTGCATTACAAAATACTACAGCTGGGATTAAGTGAAAACATAAGAGAGAATGTTGGGGGTGCTATCCCTGCGCCATAGAGTTCAATTAACTCAAGCTGAAGATTACTTCAAATGGTTGTTTTTTTTTATTTAGCCTAGTACTAGGCTATAATGTAGGCAGTTGCCAGATGGGTACTTAAGAAAAAAATGATCAGGCATGACTAGACAGAGGTGAGACCCCTGCTCAGTACTGCCATTGCATCTAAATATATGCAGCCCACCTCAACTTTGAATTTTACAAGTTTCTGTGAATTGAACTACAAAATTTACTATCGATACTTTGCATAATGAGTTTGACAAACTAAGAAATTTACCTTCCTGATAACTCCCTTTTCAACTGATATTGTTGCTGTTAATTCCTTCCTTATTTCCTTGTACCACCTTGTTAGTAGCTCATGAGAGAAAAACATTTGAGATCAGAGTTTGTATCCTTTTTACTGTCTTTTTATCAAATATTTTTATAGTTTTTTTTATACCACACACTTGGGTTAGGCAATTCCTCTGTTAAATGTATGATTCAAATCATAGGTTGTTGCATATAACAGCCTCTGAATCATTGACCCTTTGGCAACTAATCTTATATGTATATAATTTTATATTTCTTTTGCAGTTTTACAAAGGATGATTCAAATAAAGATGTTGGCTTACATATCATACGGTGGGTCTTGCAGAATCAAAATAGCAAGATTATTGAGTTTCTCTCTCCCGCAAATTTCAACTTACATCTGAAGGCATCTACTCTTCACTTTTTGGCAGGTAATATATTATTATATTTCTTCTTTTTAGTCATCGGGAGAGTGTGACTAAATGGTCTTTTCTTTCCATCCTCAAAGTATCCTCCTGTAAGAAGTACCCTGTATAGCAAGAGAAACATGACCCCATTCCCAGTGCATTGCAGAGAGGTACCCTCCTTTGTACCTAGAGGAGCAGCACATCTTTCTGGCCTCAGTGCCTGCAAAGATAGACCTGACAGAGTGGGAACCTCCATTCTAGTTCAGTGCTAGGAGAAGCTGGTGCATGACTATGGTCCTTTTATATGCCCTTTTCACTACTACATCTTCATCCCCTTTCATTGGGCCCTTCTTCTACTTCCCATCCTGGACTACAGCTCTGGCTCATCCTACACTGGTATTAGGCATGGTGACCCCAACCTCTTGTAAGGCTTGTCACCAAGTTGGTAGGGTTTGGCTTGGGCTTCCCAAGGAGTGTTACGATCCAGTAAGGAAATCCATGCAGTTACTCTCGCTTTCTGGCTGCTCAATTGGGAGCTGCAACCTTTGGGAAGAGACTGGTCCACTGGGCAAATTCTGGTCCGTGTGCATTGCTGCATAGGTGTGCGCACCTTATTGATGCACCTAGCAAGGGAACCATACAAATCTGAAAACCTGAGGGATATAGGCAGGAGTGGCTGGATGCAGGATATAGCCCACCCCCCTTTTATTTTTTCTCATTGGTCCCAGGTTTTGGATATTTCTTGCACATTGCTACACTAAAAAATTCAGACATTACTATTAGTGGAACTTTGCCCAACCTCGGTGCAGGGGTGGGCATGGAATTTGGCAGCAGTACTCTGACTGGTAGAATGGCTTCCCTTCTAACATTTTGGGAAGCCCCTATGCCATATTTGGAGTTCATTATGTGCTTGTAAGTATGGGGCCGGCATCTATCGATGGCTCACTACATCCCAGGCCAATCTTAACTGTCCCTATACTGCTGAGAGATGCAAGTCATGCCTTAGGCCCTTTGCTCTGCTATTTGATGGAGTGTTCCCCTGCACCTCACTGCGATGACTTGATTGTTTCCAAGACCATTTGGCACATTCTTGTTGAATGTCCCATTCTGGGTGATCTTCATGTACTTTACTTGTCCTGGTACCAGGACCAGTGAGTTCGCTCCTACTTGTCCCTTGTATTCAGATGAGTTCATGCACACAGACTTGTGGTTTCTTTGACTTCTTTGAGGTTGCTCTTGGATGCATGCCCCCATACCGGGAAGGCAGGCCTCCCCCTGACTCTAGAGCATACTTTCTTTTTTCTTTTTTTGCATTTTGAATTTTTTATTTATTTTGCCTTTGGTTTTGTTTGTTTTGGGTTTGTTTTTTCTATTTGTTTCAATCTAGCCTAGCATTAAGCTGTAAGGTAATTACGGCGACTTATGCTCTCATAAGTATGGGCCAGATGGCCTTATCTTAGTCTTGTGTGTAGAGAAGATGTGGCAAAACTTCATGTTCAAAGCCAGAATAGTTTCCTGAGTGCTTCTTTCATTGTGTGTTGCATTATCACACTTCACTTTTCCACTCGGATGAAACTCACATTTTCAACAGTGATTGGTGCAATGTTTCCATTTGATGACAATATTTCTCAGCATTGACTCAATGATTTAACACTGATAGATGACAGACATCCTTTATATTTCACCTCCCTATTGTGTACTTTTGGTTTTGTTAAAGAAACAGGTATTTCTTTGGATTATAACCATTGTCCTTTTGATGGAAATGAATGATTTTAACCCCTGATTTTTTATTATCTTGGAAGAAATGCTATGGTTCATGTCCTTAATAAAGAACAAATTATCCTTGTGACTGAATTGAGAATCATTCAGATGATTCAAAACTCATTGACTAATTTTCACAGTTTATTGTGTTTGTTTAGAATTCAGTTTGTATTATATTGAAATGAGTTCATTTCTTGTGCTGTCACCTTAGAAATTACTTTGGTTAGAAGAAATTTGTTCATCAAATTCAGTCATCTATATGGGGAGAATCCTCAAGAAATATATTCCCTATCTGATATTGGGCATCTCCTGACACATAAGGCTTTATTATCTTTGAAAGTGCACATTTTGTTCACTACTTTTGATGATAATGATGAAAGAAAAAAAGTTTTTGCTCCATCCAGTGACTATCCTACAGTATCTGGCTGAATATTTCTCTAATTAGAAATATTGTTTCAACTAAGCTATGCTAATGAACCCTTTTTAATTTTTAGAGCATCACTGTCTCAAATATGTTTGTTTACACTAGATTTTGTTAATAAAATCAATTTAAACTCACTGAATAGAAAGAATACAGTGGAGGGAGCTTCGACTTATAAATTTGATTCATTCTGAGACCCTGTTCAGATCTCAAATTGGTCATAAATCAAATTATTTTTCAATTAAAGTTAATTTAAATTTAATCCATTCCAGCATCCCAAATAACTGTATTTTTAATGTTTTCTAACAGTTTCTAAAGAAAAAATATAGAATTTTTTTTAACTAAATTTAAATAGCTGTATAATTTTTCTGTACCTTTGTGGAGGATAATCCTGGCATGAGTGGAGGGTGGTGAGGAAAGAAATGGGGAGGGAAATTACTGTTTGTAAGTAGCCCCCCTCCATAAGAACACTGGCTACCTCTTCTTAAGGGGTTTTATCTCTTTTTTTTTCTGTTTCTTGTCATTTGGTTTGCTATTTTCCTTTGGTTCACTGAATCGCTGCACCATTTAATCATAGAACTCATAACTTCCTACGTATCTGCTTCTGCCTCTGATGACTGCTCTCCATCAATCCCTTCTGCTGCTCACTCTGAAGTTCCACAACCTCCTCTGTAGTCAACTCTTCACTGTGGTCTAGCTCTAGCTCTACAACATCACTGTTGACCTACAAACCCATGCTCTCACCCATGGACACAATAACATTATGTAATTTAACCTGATGTCTCAGCCTCAAAGCCCTGAAAATTTCTTGTACACGATCTGCCCAGTTTCCTCCAAACTGAGTTCAAGGTTCAGTAACTGACTTCGTTCCAGTCTTTATAAATCAGGTTAATGTAGTGGAAGATATTAAAATGGTTTTTCTAGTACTCTCCCATGGTCAGATCAGTCATTGGTGATCTTGAAACACCTTGTAAATTGGGCCTCTGTGTACAATTTCTTAAAATTTGAAATGACTTGCTAGTCCATGGGCTGTAGTGGAGGAGTTGTATTGGTGGGTAGGAACTTGACTTTTATATAGTCATACTTGGAGTTGTGTAGGAACTTGACTTTTATAAAGTCATATTTGGTATCCATGTTATCTACAAGCCTGATGGGTCTGCTGAGGCATTGTCCATGATGAGGAGACACAAGGAGGCACGCAGATTGTTTTCTGAAAGATATTTTTTCATGTTTGGTCTGAATACTTCATGCATAAAGAGTGGTCTCATCACCCAAACCTTAGTATTCACCTTCTACATTACAGGCAGTATATCTTTCAGCACATTTTTCTTAAACACACTGAGATTTTCTGAGTGGTACACAAGCATAGGTTTTATTTTAAAATTCCCACTTGCATTGCCACACAACAAAAAAGAAGCCTGTCCTTCATTGGCTTGTGCCCTGGTATTATCTTTTCCTCCTCAGTTATGTAGGTCCTTTTTTAACATCTTTTTTCAAAATAGCCACGTCTTGTCACAATTAAAAATTATAGTATAATCCTTATCTTCAATAAATTTGGAAAACTATTCCACAAAGGTATTTGCAGCTGGTTTATTCAAACTTTCAACCTCCTCATCCCTAATCACACTATGAAATCCACTTCTCTTTTGAAACTTGTTGAATCACTCTCTACTCACTTTAAATTCCTCAACATTATGGCTACACTCACTCTGTTTTCTTTAGTAAATTAGTGTGTAAATGCCTCACTTTTCCACTTATTAACTTATTAAAGCTTCACTAACACTTCAGAAATTTATCCAAACTAGCACTAATTTCTCCACTTCATATATTATTTCAGGCTTATGCTTTGACCAAATGGTCACTATTTCATTAGATTAGTATCCTTAATGTCTTTTTTTTTCAAAGTTGTACTTATGATCACTATTGGCATATTTTACTGCATAGGGAAATTAGACACACAAACACCATCATCATCATTTAACAATTATTTCTTTCTTTAATTTAATGGTTATTTTTTACTTTTTTTCACTGCCTTTATCACTCCTTTCTTGGGGGCCATAATGAAGTGCTTATTAAAGCACTAAATGAAAGTATGTGAGAGATCCACTCCACATGCACACTACTTCACAACTGAGGCCTTGGGTTTCTTTCTTTGATGCAAATCTAAGCATATAGTAAATACAGAGACAAATTTTGTTAAAAAAATTTGGATGTAAAGCGAGGCATTCTTAAGTAGAGGTTCCATTCTATCGGGACGAGTTTGTGCACATTGACTGGTGGACTTATAGACTTTTGAGGGGAGGCTGGCCTTATCCCCTTTATTTAACGCTTTTTTTTGTTGTTTTTTGTTATTTTAGTAGGTTGCACATTCCTGCTTGTTGCCTTTTTCCTTTTTTTTATTTTTGTTTCTTTTGTATCTTATTTTAAAGTAGCCTAGTACTAGGCAGTGTTGAATACGGCGACTAATGCCCAGGTAGGCAGTTGCCAGATGAGCTCTAAAAAAAAAATAAATTCTGGAAGGGAAGAGGAAAGGCAAGAAAACAAATTTTTTCCATTAGTTATGAATATTACATAATAGAAAATAAATTTAGTTTTCATAGCAAGAAAGTGACTAGACTTTCTTTCCAACCTTATATTTTACTCTTGTTGGTTATCACTGTGTATATCTTAGTGGAGATCACTATTTGTCTTAGATTCAGAATCAAAGTCACATAGCATTGACCTAAATGGATCATCGTTCACTGGGTATCCATATCCAAATATAGCCTAAGTTCAGTTCTTGTGGGAAACAACAACTAGGCTAAAAAAATTCAGATTTTGAATTTGGACTAATGGATAGGAGAATGTCATACGGATAATGCTGAAAATATCTGTTAAATGTCTAAGCTTGAGGAAGAAAGTAGGAATTTATGGCAGAAATGGAAAGCTTCTAAGAAGTATAATGTTTGTTAGCACTGGTTCCTACTTTCTGATACCTATCTTAGCAAGGATCTACAGCTTGATTTAGGAACTGAGCCTTAGAGCACTGCAACAAAAGAGCCATCACAATGTCATCCTGATTCAAATTAGGTCTCCCCATGATCATTAGCTTCGCCAAATTTTGGCCTAGTTTGACTTGGTGGTATGTGGTATTTAACTTAGCTTCTTTTTACAATTGACATAATAATTGGCAACTAATTGACATAACACTGATTGATAATGAATAACATTGCTATTTAGGCTTCTGTGGTCAAAATTTTGTCATTTCAAAGTGAAGAGATTTCCATAATGAACTTTTGTATTTACATATACAGTGGTACCTTGATTTAAAAGTGAACCAACTTACAAGTTTTCCAAGGTAAGAGCTGTTGCTTAGTTGATTATCTGCTTTGTGGTATGAGCGCCAACATCTGAAGTATGAGTTACAAGTGAGTGACTGAGCTTCATAGCATTTCCACTAAGTAGCACAGCGAGTGCGCCGCCACATTTGCTCAGCCTCGTCCAGTTTATGTGGTTACCTTGCAGTGAAAGCAGATCTGTCGTATCATTATTGTTTTTTCCTTCATGATGTGTGCTTTTTGTGTAGTTATTTCATTGCAATGTACAGTATTAACCAGGGGGCTTAAGAAAGGGTCAAGGCCAGTGGTGAGAAGAAGAAAAGGATGATTTCTTTGGAAGTAAAGCACAAAATCATCATAAAACATGAATGAGGTGTGCGTGTTGTTGACTTGGTGAGGTATTATGAGTGTAGTACATCTAAAATATCTATGATTTTGGAACAGGAGTAGTTTATTTAGGGTTTTTAATGCCAGCTAAAGGCAGTATGATCATTTCAAAACTCCGTTTTGTTAGGGGGCTGGAACTGATTAATGGCCTTTCCATTATTTTCAATGGGGAAAACTGCTTTGATATCGCAGCAAATTAAGTTATGAGCTCGGTCACAGAACGAATTAAACTCGGAAGTCAAGGTATCACTGTAAAGTGATAATCTAACTTACTTACTGCCCCCCCTATCTCTCTTCTGAGTAGAGCAGCTCCCAGGAAGGCCACCACTCTTTAGGTGGGTCCACAGGTCACTAAGAGGAGCTGCTATGTGTAGTACAAGCTTGTTTGAGGTTTTGGCAGTCTATGAGTAGGTATGTGATATCATCTGGAGGTCCCCCTCCCCTGTGCTTGCGCAGGGGACCCTCCATATTTCTCTAACTGGAGAGGAGTCTTACTCCTCTCCTTCACCTACAGGTGTAGGGGACTCCCTCTCACCCCCTTCTCTGAAGGTGCTTTTGGGCACCTTCCTTTTTCCAGCGGCAGTCCCCCCTTTCCTTTCCAAGGGGACCTCCAAGAAAGCCAGCAGGCAGCTCATAGCTGACCGCTGCCCAGTGAAGCGGCTCGGTAGGGCAAACCCCCTTAGGGGGGAGAGTGAAGCCAGGCCCCTTCATTCGCTTCCGTCAAAAGACCTGTTGACCAGAATAATGAACCTTGCCTGGGTCAAGGCCTGTGCCTCCCCACACATGACTGGTGACGCTGCCAACGGGACCTGTGATGTCCTGGGAGGGGATGGCCAACTGGAGGCCCCTCCTGAGATAGACATGGTCCTTGAGGCAACCCAGCCTCAGACGGTAAGGCCTTCCATGGGGGTGAATCCGGGCTCGGCGCCAAGCACCGAACCCAAATCCGCTCATATGCAAGGTCCTCCTCAAACGGCTAGGGTTCCCGAGGCAGTACAAGGAGGGGAGGGATCTCCTCCGACTAGTGCCCCTACGACTGCCAGAACCTAGCTGAGGCCAGTCCATCTGGCCTGAGGGCTCCTTCCGGTGGAGGGGAGAAGTGAGTTCATTCCCTGCCCTCGTCTCCAAAAAAGAAAAAGAACAGGAAAAAGACTAAGAAGACTCGGGCTCCTCTCCATCTGGGAGATGGATGGGTCTGCTGCTACAGTAAGCAACCAAGCCAAGATCGGCACATCCGGCCCCTCTACCCCCCTGGGTGTGGAGCCCCCGGCTAAGACTAAAAGTACACAGGGCGGAGCCTCGATAACATCAGGGCCCCTCATTCAGAAGTTAGCTGGCGTTTTCGAGCCCGCTGGCTTCAAATGCTTCCTCATTATTTGCTCCACTGATGGCAGCATGTTGGCCAAGGGCAGCATGATCCATCAGAGGAGAGCATTAGCTAGCGTAATTGGTAGAGCCGAAGGTTACCCGTTTCTCGGACGGGAGCCTTCTGGCGAATGCGCCGGATCGCTCCGAAGTGGCCAAGATAAGTGCTCTTTGAACACTTGATGACACCCCAGTGAGTGTGACGCTGCACTCTACCATGAACTTTGTGAAAGGAGTAGTTTATGCGAGGGAACTCGTTGACTGCTCCATCGACGACATCACCCTATAGCTGGCCGACCATGGAGCGGTCATGGTCGAACGTGTGATGAGAAATCAGGGAGGGGCCTCGAGACCCACCCCTACACTCTTCGTTATGTTCGACTGTGACAAGCTCCCTGCATTGGTGCGTGCCGGTTGGTACCTCTACCGCGTAAAGGCATTCGTGCCACTGCTGCTGCGGTGCTATTACTGTCGCCGCTTCGGCCATACAAATCGTTCATGTAGACATGCAAAGTCGGGGTCACCCGAAGTCTGTGTAAATTGCTCCAAGGCAGCACACAATAAGTCTAAATCGTGTGTGGCCAAGTGTGTCAATTGCGGAGAGCCGCACCCCACTTCTTCGAAGCAATGTGGTGCATATCTCCTTGAGAAAGAAATCCTGGCTGTTCAGGCCCAGGATTGACTCATTCCGTGAGGCTAAGGACTTGGTCCTAGCGTGCCTGGCTCTGCCTGGGACGTCTTATGCCTTAATAGTTAGAAAGGCACCCTCTGCTCCTGGCTCTCCAGGCCAACGAGCAGTTGTTTCCGCACTCATTCGGAGCCCTTCTGCGGGTTCTACTCAACCCGGGCGCTCCCCTGGAAAAGCTGGCGGCAAAAACGGGTTCACACCCATCACAGGCTAAAACCAGGGCTTCCTCCAGCGTGACCGTTTCCTGTACAGCGAAACGGCCACGCGCCTCCACCGAGTCATTAGACCCACAGGAGGCAACACCCCTGAAGTTGGTTGCCAGGAGGAGGACAGCAACAAAGGAGCTTCGGCTCCTTCGCCCACACCTAGTGGTGGGCTGAGTGGCTCGGAGTCGGTGGTTCCTCGAAAAGAGGGCCCCTCGCCTCTGAAGCCACAATGCCCGCCTAAGGTTTTAAGGCGGAGGGAGGAAAAGACTCACATGGCGAGCCCAACCTCCCCCAATAAGTCCACGAAGGCGACAGCGTCTTCAGCGCTTTGTCCGGCCAACAGCGCCCGGGGTTTTGCCTCTGGGAAGCGTACGGCCATTTCTGTGATGGTCTTCTGTTCGAAGAGGGCCCCCGTGTCTCCACCAAGCTAGGCTTGCAGGGCATATTCCTTCAATGGAATTGCCATGGACTCCCGGCCAACTGAGAGGAGCTGCGGAGGCTCGTCTCATCCTGTTCCCCGTTAGCTATTTTTCTGCAGGAGACCATGCTAGGCTCGTGCATCCTGCCTGCACCCCCGGGGTATAAGGATCTTATGACCCCACCACCACGAGATGGCCGTGCTGGGGTATGTGTGGTTTACACCCGGCATGATGTCTCCGTTCTTCCTTTCACTTTAGATACGTCCTTTTCAGGCAGTGGCTGTGAGCTTCACCTGGATAGGAGGTATACTATCATTTCCGCATACATTCCACCATCAGCTGACTTCATGCGGGGGACTTCTGCCGCGTTGTGTCACGGTTGCCGAGGCCCTTTCTCTTGGAGATCTGAATGGCAGGCATCCTCTCTGGGGAGATTACTCAATAAATCCTAGGGGACATGTCTTTTCTGATCTGATCGAAGAGCTTGAGATAGGTGTCCTAAATGTGGATGAGTTTACGCATTACTGCCTGAGAACCCCTTCATTTTCTTGCCTTGATCTATCTCTGTGCTCTTCGGATGCACAGCCTGATTTTGATTTGGGGGTGGTCGATGACCTCCATGGTAGTGATCACTTTCCCATTCAACTATCATTTTCAGGGCAACTGCCGCCTGAGAGCCCACCTCAGTGGTGCTTGGCGCGGGCGCAGTGGCCTGCATTTCAGGAAATGACTGAATTCTCTATCTCATTCCAGGAGTTTAGGTCGGTAGATGAGGCTGTTGAGTTCTTGTCCGGCAACCTAATTGCCGCGGGCTTGACTACTATTCCCAGAGCGTCTGGCAGTTTCGCACACCGACCACAGGTGGGGGGACCAATCTCCGGCTGAAAGGAGCAGGAAGAGGGGGTGTCCCGCAGGGAGGTGTCCTCAGTGTCACACTCTTTGCCCTGAGCATCAACGGCATCACCTAGGTGCTGCCGGAACATGTTCTTGCTACGCTCTACATGGACGACCTTTCGATCTCTTTTAGCGCGGCCCAGATGCCAACTCTGGAGCGTCAACTCCAACAGGCATTGAACCGCGTCTCTCGCTATTCCGAAATGCACAGATTTCGGTTTTCTTTGGCCAAGACTAAGGTTTCTGCCTCCAACCACGGCTCCACCCCGACCCAGATTTGTTTCTTAATGGGATACGCCTGGATGTGGTTGAATCGGACAGTTTCTTTTGTCTTGTATTGGACCGACGCCTCACTTGGGAAGCTCATATTCGCAGCCTTAGGGTCTCTTGTACCCGCGCCATGGATATTCTCCGTTCTGTGACGTTCAGCGCTTGGGGCGCTGATAGGGCTACTGCCTTACTTTTGTATGGATCCTTTGTTCGTTCGAAGCTTGACTACGGATGCAAGTTTTATGCATCCGCAGCCGAGTATGTATTGCGGAAGGTGGACTCGATCCACCACACTGGCCTTGGCCTAGCGACCGGTGCCTTCCGCACTTTTCCCATTGAGAGCCTACTAGTCGTTGCCGGGGAGATGCCACTCGGTCTACGCCGCCTACCAGCATCACTCACCTGTATGTGCGAGCCCGGCGCCTCCCTCAGTCGCCAACAGCTCTCACTGCATCCGCAGCTGATTTCGACGGTGCCTATGCCGCCGAGAGACGCCAGGCATACCCTAAGCCCTTTAGGTTTAGGGCCAGGAAACTCGTTCGAGAGCTAGTTATAGCTCTCGGGCCGGTGGCGCCCCTGGTTCTCCCCAGGACGCCCTCCTGGAGGGTACCACATTTGGCTATTTGTCGCTACGCCTCTGCTCCCAAAGCTTGTACATCGCCAGGGGTATTGCGTTCGACCTTTTTAGATCACACCTCGTGTCACGCTGGAACCGTGCCAATGTATATGGATGGCTCCAAGTCCCAAGAGGGGGTCGGCTTTCACGCTGTATCCCCTCTGTTTGAAGTCAGCGGGGCTCTGCCAGGGCTGCGTCTGTCTTCAAGGCCGAGCTAGTGGCAATACATCACTCGGTACGGGAGATTACGCAACGTGCCCGGTTCGAAGACCGGATTGTGATCTATAGCGACTCACAAAGCGCCCTGAGTGCTCTCAGGGCATTGGAATCTCCGCATCCCCTGGTTCGCGATATCCATGAAGCCGCGGTTTTGGCGAGCTGGGTGGATGCCGTGATTTTTTTCTGCTGGATCCCTGGACATGTAGGAATTGCGTGGAATGAGCTCGATGATTACGCGGACAAAGAGTCCGCGAGGCCTAGCTGACCAGATCATCATTTCGCTCTTCATTATGCCGATTCCATGGCAGGAATACTTGCATCTATCTGGGCTGTTTAGCAAAGAAGATGGGAGATGGTCAAAGGGAACTTAAAATTGCGTGCCATCGCGCCGCGCCTGTTCCCATAGACCTACACCCCAATGCCGCGAAGGCTTCAGGTTGCTTTCTGTCGTCTCCAAATTGGGCACACTCGCGGGTCGCACTGCCATTTGATGGAGCGCTCGCCAGCGCCCTACTGTGAAGACTGCATTGTTCCCCAGACTGTTTGGCACATTCTTGTTGACACTTCCAGTCTGTTCGATTTTTGTGCACATTACCTGTCCCTGTACCAGGATGGGCAGGGTCGCTACCGCCTGTCCCTTGTGTTCGGGACGAGTGGACTTGTAGACCCTTGCGGGGAGGCAGGCCTTCTCCCTTTTATTTAACTAGGTTTTTTAGTTTTTTTTCTTTGTAGGTTGCACGCTCCTGCGCTGGGGGGAGGGGGACCTCCCCCCGACGCCGGAGTTTGCTTCCTAATTGTTCGCCGGAGCTTGCTTCCTCATTGTTGTCATCTTCCCTTTTTATCGTTGTTTTGTTTTCATATTCTTATTTTAAAGTAGCCTAGAGCTAGACTGTGTGATTGCAGTGACCTATGCCCAAGTGGTCAGTCGGTAGATAGCCCCCTAAAAAAAAAGGATTGTAAAATCAACTTTACTATTAAAAAATATATTCTGAAAATTGGTTCTTTATTGACACTGCTTGCATCATTTAATTATGCAGTGGATGCTTATCTAAAGAATTCATTCTTTTTTGAAGAAATATATAGTTTGATATCCTTTTTCACCTTCACATTAGTTCTTGAGTTGACTCAAAAATCCCTTTCCAAGTAAATGACTTCTCTCCATTGCCTTGGATGGAGGACCTGTCTTTACGGCTGAGCTGGTTGCAATGCACCACTCTGTACAGGATATATGAATCAAGCCCAGTGTAGAGATTGGATTGTGAATTTTTGGGGACTCACAGAGCACCCAGAGCCCTTGGGGCATTGGTTTTAAGTCACTTTGTTATCTTTATTGGGCACTTAAGGGTGTCCAGAATCAAAACTGCGAGTTGTGGTAAATAAAGATCATTAGAATAGACAATTGTGCTATCATAAGTAAGAAAAGAATTGAGAATAGAAAGTAAATATAAACATACAGGCGATTAAAAATAACATTCATATGATGGCCTCAAAGATTCTCGCTATGTTTAAGCATCGTGTTGTATTCACCTGTTATCTTAATCAAGTTGTGATTGGAGGATGGGAATCCCGAGATTCCGAGTCTTATCTTTTTTAGTTTGGTTTTGACTTGGACACTTCGCCTCGTTTATTTACTCTTTTCTTGTTTTGCTATTTTCCTTCATTTTTAGTTTTGAGCACTTCACTTCTTTTATATATACTTTTCTTGTTTTCCTTCAATTTACTAGTTTTGGGCACTTTCCTCTTTTTATTTATGCTTTTCTTGTTTTGTTTTTCTATTATTTTTGAGTTTTGGGCACGTTGCCTCATTTATTTACGCCTTTCATGTTTTGTTTTCTTTATTATTTAGTTTTGGAAACTTTGCCTCTATTATTTACTCTTTTCTTGTTTTGTTATTTTCCTTCATATTTAGTTTTTGGCATTTCACCTCTTTTATATACACCTTTCTTGTTTTCCTTCATTATACTAGTAGTTTTAGGCACTGCCTATTTTTATTTATGCTTTTCTTGTTTTTTTTTCCCATAATTTTTTAGCTTTGGGCACTTTGCCTCTTTTGATATATACTTTTCTCATTTTTTTTTTTAGTTTTGGGCACTTTGCCCCTTTTGTTTATTTATTTACTTTTGTAACCTTGTCAATCTTAATTTGGGTATTTCACTTCTTTTGTTTTTAGTTTCCATATCTGATTATATGATCTTGATTTTGTAGCATGTTTCTTGTAATGTTTTTAAGTGTAAATTGGTTGTGTTTTCTCTTGCAGTTTCTTCCGCTTGGGAATAATGATGTTCTCTCGACTGTGTGTTGCCTTTGTTGGGGTATACCTACAAACCTATTTCACTTCTATGAAACCTACCACACATTTTATCACTTAAACCAAAAAAAAAAAAAGGCAATGGTTTCACCACTCTTCCCTATGGGGGGGAGCTTGCACTTCGCTACTAAGATTAAAATTTAAAATCTGAAAAAAAAAGCAGGCATGGTTGAATTTGTATAAATTTTCTGAACCTCGTGAATTATAATACTTTTAAAAAGGAACTCTAAAAACAAAATTTCCCCCCTTCCAAATATCACATTGCTAAAATATAGTTATAGAAGAAGATATATAAAAATAAATTTTCTGAACTTCACCATTTATAATTAATTCTTTGGGTTTTAAAAAAAATCACAAAATTTCAATACTTATATTTATTTCTGAACTTCACCATTTTGTTTTTTGATGTTATAAAATAATTATTAGAAATAACTTTGATAAAAGAAACATAAGTCATAACCAAACTAAGATGAATTTATTATTCAAATACTCAAAAAAATCCCCTTCTTAAATTATAGAGTTAGTGATGTTGATGATGATGATGATGAAAAAACTGTAACAACTGACATATGTAAATAAATTTCATCATTCAAAATTTATTGTATAGTCAAAAATGCTTAAAGCAAACAAACATGCTAATTTTCAAAGTGGCTCAAATAATGTCATCAACTGTTTAAGCTGTTGCCACTCTCAGATCTCCCAAGACAATGAGATAATTTAGCCTATATTTCTCTTCTTGAGGTGACTGACATTAAATTACATATATTTGTCTGAGAGAGAGATGTCAGCATCTTGAAAAAAGATTGAGGATTGATGAGATAAATAAGTTCATTGGTCAATTTGTAACCTCCATATAAATGAAATCTGCCTTCATCCTCAATTCCAAACCATTGATGGACCTACCACAGACAATAATTCTTTCAAGGGACCAATAAAGAAGTCTTTGTCAAAGGTGTAAGGGTTTGATTCGGATGAATCGTTCATTCCGATCACAGATGGACCAGAAATTCCAATGACAAATGAAATGTTGTTTGTTTTGTCTTCTGATCAGAAGTACTTTTTCCTCATCGCCAAATCCATTTACAGCAGGGAAAATTGATCCGCAACCTAGAACTTTGAAGCCAGGACACATTTCCCACTTGAGGTGGTTGACTTAGCCTGTCACCTTGGCGCAACTTACCTCTCTATGCATCCTTTTAAAAGTAGAGTTAAGAAGACCCTGCACTCTCTCATTTTCTATGTTGGCACCAACTGCATTCCACACATTTCTGACCCCACCAATCACATTCTTTTCCAAATCAAATGTCTCCAGCCTTCTTCCTCAATCAATGTGAGACATAGTGTTCCCTTACATCAAATCATGGAATGTGCACCCAGAAAATCTGCTTGTCTCTCTCCTCTCCTCTTTTTACTTCCGAAGAATCATTTATAGATTAACAAGAATAAGCTGATATACATGAAACAAATTCCTAAACTAATTTAGCAAATCATTCTTAAAATATGAAATTATTTGATTAAAAATATTTTTCTAACTTAAATTTTCTGAATTTTTGAACATAAAAAGAATTTCAAAGAAAAAGAATAAAGCAAGCATTATATACAACAAAAGAAGGGGGAATGTAGGTAGTACACTGCCATTTGATGGATCACACCATAGTGATGACTGCATTGTCGCCCAGACAATTCTGCACATTTGTTGAATTTTCTACTCCTGGTGAGCATGCATGTTACTAGTCCTGGTACTGGAATTAACAGGGTCACTACCACTTGTCCCTTGTGCTCAGGGCAGGTTCAGCACACAGACTTAGGAACTATTTGACTTCTTAGACCAGGCTGGCTTCCTCCATTTTATTTCACTTTCTTTGGTGATAGTCATATGCTCCTGCACTTGAGACAAGTGGGCCTCCCTCTGACACCAGCTTGTTTTGTTTGTTGCTGTTTTTGTTTTGGCTTTCTGTTTGTTTTTAATTTAGCTTACTAGCATTAGGCTTTAAGATAATTATGGCAAGTTATGCCCCTGTAGGCTGTTGCCAGATGGATGCTAAAAAACCCCCAACTTAGATGAGGAATTGACTGGGGTCCTCAAAAATTAATTTATTTCTACTTTGGTGGGAGTTGTTCCCCATTAAGGCTCCCATGTTTCATCAACACGATTATGCATTGTCCTTGCCCCAGCCTTCAAAAGATTTAACCTATCTATAATTGGCTGGAAAGAAGACTCCACTCTTACAAGGAGTCTTATGAAAACTATAATCATTTCTTTGCTATATGATCTAATCACTATTGATTTTGGCCATTCAGCCATTGTTTAAAAGTTGTATTAGTCATCCATTTGAAGTTCAAATGACAGTCAATGTTAAGTCCATTGAAATGAATGAATGTACTGTTCTTTAAACCTATTTGGCCAAATTCTAGCATTTGCAATATTAAATTTTTCTATTTTAGCAATCCTTGTGCATATTTCTTATTTTTATTGAAAATATCCAAAATTCTATTCCTTTGATAGAATAAGTAAAATAATATTGCATTAATTCTGTACTAATGAAAATATATGATCTTTAATTTCCTTTAGGAATGGTGCTGAGTAGTAACTTGGGAGCCCAAGAAGTCCTCACTCTTTTGGACATGAATCAGATTGATTTTGTTCATCTTGCTCAGATCACACACCGAGAAGACATCAAGAATGTTAGGATTCCATTTATTTATTTAATTATAGCTTTTCTGAATACCAGTCAAGATATGGTATGTCAACTGATGAAAAAGCTTGGTAAGTACAGTGATTGTATAGCATTAGTTAATTAGTTTACCTTTAATCATTACTCAAAATGTATCACCTTTTACTTTTATTCATTCATTAATTCCCCTTGATGCTGGATTGGAGCCTTACAGTGTTGAGTAATCCTACTTTTACAATAATTGGCAAGACCACAAAATTACCCCTGTGCCGTTTCTGGGATTTATTTTGTCTTCTTATCCCCTCTCCTACCCTTTTTTCTATCCTTCCAATAACCCCTACCTCATCTTTGTGTATCAACTCTTTCACTCTCCCTTCATCCTTCTATCCACCCTTATTACTCTGTCACTTGCTCTACCCTTTCATTAGTATCTTCTTCAACTGGCCAATAAGGGGCACAGAAATGTGGTTTTCTTGCTCCTATGCTGATGGGAATCAGGGTCCGATCTGACCATATCTTAACCTCTTCCCCTTCCACTAATATATATCAGCAACTTATGCCCAAGTAGGCAGTTGCCAGATGGCCTCCTAAAATGTTAAAAAATCCACCAATATATATATATATATATATATATATATATATAGAGAGAGAGAGAGAGAGGGTGCAATAAATATCTGATACAAGGTCAAAAGTTTATTTACCATAGTTACACAACAACAAAGTAATTGGAAATTGAATATCTTATGTATTTTGTACGTTGAATACAAATTCAGTATTAGAATACACAAATAATAAAGCATTGATATATCAACAAAAGTGTTAGATTATCATCTCAAAAAGTATCCAACACACCCACAAAATAAGTTTTAAAGCGATAATAAATAGTTCTTGAACATTCCAGAGTGGTTTACGTGACAGGAATGCTGTAGAACTTTCTAGAAAAATAATCTACTTCGTCCACGTGAAACAGCGGACCTCAGTCAGTGTCTGAGAGCTGCATGAGAAGGAGGTCATCGTTTAACACTCTAATTCTAATATGGCAAAGGTTAAAGAATTGCCAAAAAGGAGCAGAGAACTAATTGCTCAGTTACATAAAAGTGGTTTGGGCTATAGAAAAATCCATTGGTGACACAGTTTGTGGATTCATGTCATATCAGTCCACTGCAAGTCTACCACATTCAGGGCCTCCATCTAAAATTTCAAACTGTGCAACTAAACATATAGTCCGTAAAGTAAAGAAGAATCCTCGAGTGACTTGATCTGAACTTCAGAAAGATTTGGAAGCAGCTGGGACAAATGTATGCAAAAATACAATTAGAGCAGTTCTTAGGAATGAGGGATTCCATTCTTGCACTGCAAGAAAGACCTTTGTTGAAACCAGTTCATGTCAGAAATCGTCTGAATTTTGCCAAGAAACATTTAGAGAAGTCTTCAAGTTTTGAGGATGCTGTACTATAGTCTGGGCAGAATAGTGTTAGTCACGTTTGGAGGCAGAAAAACTCAGCGCATGATCCTAAAAATACAATCCCAACAATAAAGTTTGGAGGAGGCAGCATAATGGTATGGGGCTGCTTCTCCTCTGCAGGTCCTGGAAGACTCCATATTATTGAAGAGAAAATGAATGCTCAGATGTAGCGCAGGATTCTGGATGATAATCTCTTACAGTCTGCATATGACTTGAAGTTGCCAAGAGGATAAATATTCCAGCAGGACAACGATCCAAAACATACAGACAAGGGCACTGCAGCATGATTTCAGCAGAAGAAAATAAAGGTTATGGCATGGCCAAGTCAGTTGCCAGACCTAAATCTGATCGAGAACCTGTGGTGAGAATTAAAACTAAAGATTCAGAAAAGGGACCCAAGAAATCTAAGAGATTTAAAAAGAAAATGCCAAGAAGAATGAGCCAAGATACCTACATATATTTGTAACAACCTCATAAGTAAATATCTCAAACTGTTGGAAGCTGTACTAGCGACGAAAGGTCATATAACCAAATACTAACTGGTTTTCATAGATGTGTTGGATACTTTTTGAAATGTTTGTTTGATATTTTTGCTATAATCATAGTAATGTTTTACTATTTGTGCAATATGACACCAATTTATATTCAACGTACAAAATACATATGTTCAATTTTTTATTATTTTGCTGTTGTGTAACTATGGTAAATAAACTTTTGACCATGTATCGGATATTTATTGCACACACTGTATATGGATAAGTTTACAAATTACTGCTTGAGAGCAACTCCATTTTCCTGTCTTGATGTATCCTTGTGCTTTCCAGATGCACAGCATGATTTTTTTGTGGGAAGTATTTGATGACCTCCATGGTAGTGATCACTTTCCCATTCAAATATTTTTTTCTGGACTGTTCCTAGTTGAGACCCTCCCACGTACCTCACAGTGGTGCTTGGTGTGGGCCCAGTGCTCCACATTTCAGGAAATGACTGATTTCTCTGTCCCAGTTCACAAGTTTAGGTTGGTGGATGAGGCCACTGGTTTTTTCTCCGGTAACCTCATTGCTACTTTCATGGTGGTCATTTGACAGTTGAGTGTGATATGGCCCTCAAACAGAAATGTTATGCCTACATGTGCTATAAGCGCTGGCTGAACAATTTCACTTCACTGTCAATGAATTTTGGCGAGCTAGGGCTAGGTTCCAGTATGTTCCAAAGCACGCACAATGCCTGTCATGGTGGGCATGTGTCTTCATTTAACAAGAAGACTCATCTAGTATAAATGTGGAAACGAGTCAAAAAGATTTGGGGCAATTTCTTGCATGACTTCCCTCCCCTTTCTCTAGGTGAATGGAAGTGGAATTTAGGACCAAGGATCAGTCAGGGAGTCTTTTGCCACATCTTTTTCTGTATTTTCGAGCTGGGATGCTGCTCCTCCATCATTTATTATGTGTTGTGATGTTGCGAAAGGCTGAAAACTGGACTTTACCTCCAGAGGCGCAGATACCTCCAATCACAGGTTTACATTCAGTAAGTTGCATTCCACTCTCTCTTTGTATGTGGACACCAACCCTGCTTGGTACAATGTCTGTATGCCATGCCTTGACACTTGGGTGAGTGAGGCATGGCCTTTCTGTTAGATTTGTTAAACAGGATCTGGACAGAGGGTATCCTCACAGATTCCTGGCAAATAGCTACTGTGCTTGCCTTTTGCAAACTGGGAAGAGATCACTCTACCCTGGCCATTTTCTACCCAATCTCTCTAACATATGTTAAAAGTTGATGGAAAAATTGCTAAATATTAGAATAAGCTTTTTCCTGGACACTGGAGGCCACCTGTCTTCTGCACAGTGCTGCTTCTGCAAATTCCACTTCACATCAGATATTCTGCTCCAACTGGAAAATGCCATTTGTGAGACCTTCCTTCGTAGACACTACTACATCACAGTGTTTTTCAATTTGGTGAAAGCCTATAATACTGCATTGCAATCTTTAAGATCAAAATTGTCACTTCTACATATGTGTAGGGGGAGCTCTCTTTGACCCAATGGATCAGGAAGAGGGATGTCCTGCAAGGAAGTGTCCTTACTGTCGCACTCTGCCCTGAGCAACAACAGTATCACCTCAGTGCTGCCAGAAGATGTTCTTGCTATGCTTTACATGGATGACCTTTCAATCTCTTTTGGTGTGGTCCTGATGCCAACCCTGGAGCGTTGACTCCAACAGGTATTGAACCACATCTCTTGCTATACCAAGGTGCACAGATTTAAGTTTTCCTTAGTGAAGACTAAAGTGTTACACTTCTACCATGATCAACAACAACCCCCTGATCCGGAATTGTTCCTAAATGGAATTCACCTCTTAAGTTGTTGATTTGCACCATTTCCTTGCTCTTGTTTTCAACCAATGCCTTACATGGGAGGCTCATATTCACTGCTTTAGGGGTCTCTTGTACTTGTGCCTCGGTCATTCTTCATTCTGTGACATTCAGCATCTAGGGTATTGATAGGGCTATTGCCATCAATTATTTGTTCGTATGAAGCTTGACTACGGATGTAAGTTTTATGCATCAGCAGCTGAGCGTATATTGCCAAAGGTGGACTTGATGCTGGAGAGATGCCACTTGCCTCCACCATGTACAGTGCATTATGAACCTGCAAGTGCAAGCCTGGTGCCTCCCACAGTCGCAAATGGCTTTCCATGCTTACACAGCCAATCTTAACGGCGCCTATGCCACCGAGAGATGCCCGTCATACCCTTAGCCCTTTGAGTTTAGGGCTAAGAAACTCCTTCCAGAGTTCAGTGTAGCTCTTGGTCCGGGGATGCCTTTGGTTTTGCCCAGGCTGCCACCCTGGAGGGTACCACCTTTGTCCATCTCTCGCCTCACTTATGCTCCCAAAGCTTCTACAGCGCCATGAGTATTGTGTTCTTCCTTTGTGGAACTCATTTCTTCTCATGCTGGATCTGTGCCAGTGTATACAGATGGCTCCAAGTCCCTGGAGGGGGTTGGTTTCCACCCTGTATCCCCTCTTTTTAAGGTCATCGGGGCTCTACCAGGTGGTGTGTCTGTCTTCATGGCTGAGCTGGTTGCAATAAACTGCTCAATATGGGAGATAACTTGTGCCCTGTTTGGAGACTGAATTTTGATCTTTAGCGATTCATAAAGTGCCTTGAGTGCTCTTGGTGAATTTGAATCTCAACACCTGGTTCACGGTTATTCCTGATACCACATTTGCCAGCAACCAGGTGGATGTCAAGATTATCTTCTGATTGTTTCCTGGACATGTAATTGCAGGGAATATGCATGCCAAAGAGTCAACAAGGAATCGGCTACTACACCAGCATTTCGCTCTTCCTCCTCACATCAATTACATCGCAGGATTGAGTGCAGCTTGCTTGGCAAAGAAGATGGGAGATGGCTGAAGGGAACTTGTTGCATGCCATTGCACTGTGACTGCTACCCCCAATGCTGCAAATGGCTTCAGGTCATTTTCTTTCATCCTGAATTGGGCAGAGTCGCTGTATGCACCACCATTTGATGGAGTACCCATGCAACTTACTGTAGTGGCTGAATTGTCCCCCAGACTTTTTGGCACATTCCTGTTGAATCTCTCAGTCTTGGTGATGTTCTTGCACTTTACCTGTCCTGGTATCAGGTTGAGCGTAGTTATTACCGCTTGCTCCTTGTACCTGGGACGCATTGTTCTGCGGAGGTGAGACACTTCCTTATGGCAAAACATGCTTCCTTCTTGCTTTTGCTTTCTTTCTCTTTTTTTTGCAGTTTGGTGTTTCTAACCTATTTTTATTTATTTTAATGTAGCCTAGTATTAAGATTTAATTAAGTATGGCTACTTAAGCTTTTGCACACACTCACTAGATGAGTGCTATTTAATATTAATAAATAATGCTTCCATAGTGCCAAGTGTATTGCGTCCGACCCTTTTGGATCACACACTTTGTCATACTGGATATGTTCCAGTTTAGACAGATGGATCCAAGCTGGTGCATTCCTCTGTGTTTTTTTTTGTGGGTGGGGGGTTGCTTTTGTGTGTTCTTTTTCTTTTGTTTCTTTTATTTGTTTTGTTTTAAACATAGCCTAATATTATTCTAAATATCATTTTGGCAACTTATGCCCCTGGTGGAAGTCACCAGATGGTGGTAAAAAAAAATCTTCCCAATAACCTTCCTTTTAAGAAACATTAAGTGCAGTGGCCTTTGTTAATTTCTCTTTTAATAAAAAAAAATTCACTAATTTGCACATCAATGAAGACAATTTAATATTAGTAAAGTTTTTCCTTAAAACAAGATTCAATCCTCAAGCAAATTGTGATTCAACATGGCTAAATTATAATTTTTGAAGTATATTAATTTTATTTGCCCTCTGGGGCTACATTCTAACAATATACAATATATTTTCGTGGAGTTTAGCCAATTTAGGTGTGGTTAGTTTGCTGCTATAGTCCCCATTTGGGTTGACTAATTGGTAGCAGCCAAATTGTTTAATGTTGCCATTCAGATTTCCCATTTAGATCCTGTCTCACTTCCCTTGCTAATGACAAGGCTATAAATGGTCGAAATTAGACATTTGTTCTCAAAACGTCAAAGCTACAATAGTGATTGTCATACTGCATCCCACTCAAACTGCTGGTTTACAGTACTCAAAACATCATCCTTTGATTTCCTTTTTTTCTTAAGTACCTACCACTTATTGTTTGTTAATTGTATGATCTTATTAATGTTTTATTTATTTTTCAGATCTTATCTGCATTTTTTATGGGCTTTCCAATCTTCCAAGTGAACTTTTTATCAAGTTGTTAAATCTTCTTCACCAAGCCATCATCTTAAATGAGAATATTACAAAAAGAACTAAATTAAAGCTTTTCTCATGTGAAAATTGTCAGTATTTGATTGAATGGTACTTTCTTGATTCATCTGATACTTCTTATTCATTAGAGGAGATTGTTAAAATAAAAACTGCATTGCATGAATTGATGATTACACTCTGTTCTGATCCCACATTTGGTATTGTGTATAAATTTCACAGTCTGCAAGAATTGGATGAACCTGAATCCAGAAAGCTTCAAGTTTTCTATATATTGTTATTACTGAAGAACCCATGGACATTTCCAGAAGGCATGGATTTAGTTCAGAAAGTATTAAATGTATGTCCTTATTTTTCAGAGTTAATGATGAGTAATATAACTTTTTCAAAGTTAGCAAGTGCTAGAGGTAAAGAGCTTTTATTTCTGATTCAATTCATCACTCTTATTCATGAAAAATATGAACCATGGATAGATCTTGAAGGGCACATTCAATCTAGATTTGATGGACACATTAATTTACTTATTCCTCCAATGTCAAATTTGACTGTGATAAGATTATTGAATAATGGCATGGTTGAACTTAGACATGCTGGTATTTTATTCATTCTTACTGTATTAAATAAGGGCAAAGAGATGATTGACTGGGCTGATCAACTAATATCGTCAAATGAACAGGTGAAAATCATATTGAAAGATAAAATTTACTCTCTGCTTAAGGAAATAGTTCCTGGGGCTTCTGTTTTTAATAAGCTTTTGCAAAGGCGTTTACATGAAAAATGTGGTTTAAACTGGTACCAAAAAAATTATTCTATGGTGGCTGATATTATTCGGTGTCTTATGCTCATGGCAGAACTGTGGGGATTTTCATATGTGACAAGTGAAATAAATCTTGTCCATATATTTAAGTGCTATATTAGTTTACCAAGGACAAATGACTCTTGTCAAATTGTTATGAAATTATTGCTGCAATTTTTATTAATGGGACAACAGCTCAAAAAATTTGAGTATGCTGGTTTGTTAGAAAATTCTACAAAAGGCCAACCACACTACCATGAAACTTTGTTTGAAAACTTTATTGATGCATACTGCATTTATCAGGATCCTTTGCCCAGCAGATCTTCAGACACATTGAGAAAAGATCTCAAAGAGCTAAGTTTAAAGTTAATCTGTGGATCTCTGAATATGTGGGGTCTGTCATCATACTCTGAAAATAAGATTATTCTCTGGCTTAATAACATTAAGAAAAAAAAGAAAGCAAATGTTATGCGCTTTTTATCCACAGTTATTGTAAAAGCCATTTCTAATCACTTTATCTATTTAGATATTTTGTTATCATTTGATTCAGAATACCAAATGAAGAATAACACAATTCAAATAATTGATAAATTGAGTCAAGTTACACCCACAGATAATGTTGATGTCACAATGGGAGAAGTGGTGGCTCCTTTTTCCTGCTTGGTTCTGGCAGCTATTGATGTGCTTAAAGATGACTCTTCTCAAGACTTGGTGGATTATTTCTCAGATGTTATTGAGGATTATATCAACCATGCTGAAAATCCATTTACTTTGGCAGAACATGTTTTGAACAATGAAAATTTAATTTCTAATAAAACAAAACAGTATCTCAGAGCTTGTATCTATCAAGAATTTGTAGATATGCCTCGTATTCCCAAAGAAAAAAATGTTAGAACACTTAAAATTTTATTCACACGAGGAAAATTCTCTCAAGTCTCAAATTTCTGTAAAGAGTTGTTCAGTCATACAAACTCAAACACTGAATTGGTTGCTATTTCTCAACATATTTTTTTTTATTTCAAACTTAAGGGAGATATAGCAAGAAAGTTTTCTGTAAAACTTTTAGAAAATATACTCAGTATACCTCAAACTTCAAAAGATTTGGTTCAGTATTTAGACATGTTTGAATATCTTGCTTCACATCCATTCATGTTAGTTAATTACCAACCATTTCTGCCTTCTGATGCCATAAATGTTGAGATAGCTAGAATGTTATTGCTTATAATGGAAAATTACCCATCTCTTCATGATACCCTGAGACCTTATTGGCAAAAAGCTATCAATCAATTTAAAGATATTGTGGTAAAAGATTGTGATCTTTGGTATCCTCTCTCAATTTTCTTGTCAAAAGATACATTTGTAACCATTGCTGAAGTTGAGAATTTAATATATTCGCTATTTAATGAGGTTCAAGTCTACTCAGAAAATCATGTGCATTTGCTTCAGAGGTTAGTTCAGTTTTTGATGGACCACGCTTCTCCTCTTCACCTATCAAACAAATTAATAACTGTATTTACGACAAAAATGCTAATGTGGTCACAAGAAAAGAACCTCACAGATCAATACAATAGATTGATAATTTGCATCTCATCTGCCCTACAACACACTCATGATTTTGGATGGATTCACAATCTTAGTGATGGTAAGTTGTTATAATCAAAACTTTACTAATTTTTGTTTGCAATAATGACTGGGAGCTTAGTTTTCTTTTAGTGTGTGATTGGGGCCAGTTTATAGCAATAATTCACACAGCTTGGTTCCATCTTATTGAAGACTAACAGTTTAATGTGGGATCTGAACCAGAAGTTACATGTTGCAGCTGCAGCAAAGTTGATCTGAATCTGGACACAGCACCTAACCTTATCCACTTTTGTTTAAAGTTGTAATCGGTATTTTCATTGTCCTGTTGGGTTGCCTATTTTTTCTTTATTTGATCTAACCTGCAATTGGTCTAGGTTACGAATGCATTGAGGGGAAAAAATTGAGGCAAAATTGAAAAATGAAAGGGGTTACGAGACAAACTGAAGCAAACTTACTTGGTTGTCCCCAAGGCTGGCTACTACATATATCTGTAGGTTCTACCCCTTCAAGGTGCTCCCTTTATAGAGCTGGTGGCACAAAAGGTTCACACTCAGCCTCTGCTAAAACCAGGGGTTGCCCCCTTCCCCTGGGTGACTGTTTCCCATAAGGGGAAATGGCTGGGCACCTCCACTGAGTCATTAAGGTTTCAGTAGACAAATCCCTCGAAAGTGGTCATCAGGTCATCTTTACAAACTCTTAAACCTGTCCCCTGTAAGTAGGACAGTACCAAAGAAGCTTCTGCTCATTTTCTCCCACTAAAAGTTGGACTGGGTGACTCAGAGACACGAATCCTCCCCACCCTGTCCCACCCCACCCCACCCCACCCACCAAAGGTTTTGAGGCAGAGGGAGAAAAAGACTTGCCTAGCAAGCCCAATCTACCCCAATAAGTCCCCAAAGGTAATAGCGCCTTGGGCCAACATTGCCCCAAGTTCTTCCTGCATGAAGCACACACCCATTCCCTCGAGAGTCTTCATTTTGAATTAGGTCTCTGCATCTCTTATGAACTATGCCTGGAAGGCATTTTCCTTCAATGGAATTCCTACAGACTGGTACAACAGGGAGGAGTTTGAGAGGTTATTGTATTCCTGTCCCCCATTAGCTATTATTCTGCAGAAGACCATGCTGGGCTCATGTCTGCCCACTCTCCCAGGCTATTAGAGGTTGGGGCAGTAGGCCGTTGAGTTCTTATCTACTCACTTCATCAGTGTGGGCCTAACTACTATTTCTAGAATATCTGGTCCTTGACACCATTCGCTTCCTCGTTGGTCAGACAAGTAATTTCCCCTCATGTGCTTTAATGGCTGATTGAAAATCTTCACTGTGAATTGTGTCAAGATAGGGCTAGGTGGCGGTATATTTTGAAGAGCATGCCCTCCGTTCTTCCTGGTGACCATGTGTGTCTTCACTTAAATAGAAGACCCTTCTTGGAGAGGTGTGGAAGTGACTCAAAAGGATTTGGGGCAAGTTTTTGCAGTGTGGGATGCACTTTAATTCGATGAATGCATTGTATCCCCAGACTTTTTGGCACATGCTTGTTGAATGTCCCAGGCTGGGTGATCTTCATGCATGTTACCTTTCCCAGTATTGGGATGAGCAGGGTTACTAGCATTTGTCCCTTGTACTCAAGATGAGTTCATATTCACTGACTTGAGGACTGTCACCTTTTTAGAGGAGAGAATGTGTTCCTTTCTGGTTTTTGCTTTGTTTGTTGTTTATGGTTTTGTTTGTTTTGTGTTTTGGTTGTATGTTTGGTGTTTTAGTTATTTTATATTTTAATATAGCTTAATATTAGGGTTGTAATTAATTAATTATGGCCAGTGATGCCCTGGTAGGCAGTTGCCTAATGGGTGCATTAAAAAAAAACAACCCCAAACACATTACCTATCCTGGTATCAGGATGAGCAGTGTAGCTAGTGCTTTCCCTCGTACTTGGGACAAGTTTGTACATACAGACTTGTGAACTATCTAACCTTTGGGAAGAGGCTGGCCTCATCCATTTTATTTGACTGTTTGGCATTTGTCATATTTTCTACTTTCGGAGAGAGCCCCCCCCTCCCCCTTTCTGGTACCATGAGGTGCTTCCTTCTTCTAGCTTTATCTTTATTTTCTTGTTATTGTTGTTTTTTGTGTGTATTTCTTTGTGTTTGTTATAAATTTAGCCTAACAATAGGTTAAGCATTAACCTAGACAACTTATGCCCTTGGTGGCAGTCACTAGGTGGGCTGCTAAAAAACAACAAAATAAAACCACCACCATCGTTTTTTAATTGGTCACACTCACCAGATGCACTGCCATTATAGAGCCCTCCTCTGCACCTTACTGCTACAGCTGCATTGTCCCCCAGACTTGTCAGCGCTTTCTTGTTGAATGTCCCAGCCTAGGTTTTTTATTTAGCTCTGCAATGCCCAGGTTGGAGACAGGATCATGATATATAGCGACTCACAAAACAGCCTGAGTTCTCTCAGGGTGTTGGAATCTCTGCACGCTGTGGTTTTTGAGATTTATGATGATACAGATGCTGTGAACTAGCTGGATCTTGAGATTATCTTATACTGGGTTCCTGGACATGTTGGGATTACAGGGAATGAACACATTGATGAGGGCACAAGGACTTGGTGAACAGACCAATATTTTACTCTTCCTCACACTTCCTACATAGCGGGAGTCAGGTCACCTCTCCTGGCTACCTGACAAAGAAAATGGGGACCTGGCAACCTAAAGTTGTGCCATTATGCTATTGCTGTTTTCATAGGCTTACACCACCCAATGCTTCAATGGCTTCAGGCTGCTTTCTGTCATCTTTGCATTGAGCGCATTCAGGATGTACCACTCTTTGATGAAGTGCTCCTCTGCACCTTCCTGCAACAACAATTGCATTATGCCCCAAACTGTTAGTCATATTCTTGTTGAGTCTCCCAGTCATCTGTGGGATCTTTACACATGTTAATCTGTTGCATTAGCAGCAGCAGCATGAGCGGGGTTGTTAACACTTATCTCTTATACTCAGGATGGGTTCGTATTCCAAGGACTTTTTGTAGGAGAGTCACCTTCATTTTGTTGTTGTTGGATGGTATTGGGGTGGGGGGGAGGTGGGCTTCCTTCTGATACCATAGCATGCTTTCCTCTTCTCTTGATTGTTTTTTTTTTCAGTTTTGTTGTTTCTTGTTTTCTGGTTTTTATTTTCTTGTTTTTTTAAAAAATATAGCCTAATTATTGGGCTAACTTACATACAGAGACTTAAGGGTAAGTGGTTTAATATCTTGTTCTATTCACCTATTTGTTATCCATTATTTTAATAGAAATAATTAATTCCAATATTTAATTTAAAAAAAAATCTAAATGGAACATTTTTAACTTTTTTTGTTTATAATTAGATCAAGTGAAGAGCCTTTTGATGTTGAAGTCACTCAATCTTGAGCTTAGCTGTTTCTTGGTTTGTGCTCGTCCATCAGTGATATTTACTCTTCCCAAGAAGTGGATCACCAATGTGACAACCTTATCTAGAAAAGTAATTGTTATAGCTGAAATTTTGAAATTGAAACATTATAAAAAAAACATAGTCCATTTTTGGTTAACAAATCTCAAGGAAGATCTCATCCAATGGATTCATAGTCCTTCAAGTGAGAAGAGCAATGCTTATAGAGACATACTAGCCTATATGATTCAGAATAACTTATTAGGTAAGTATTGTTCACTTTATGTTCTTTATAATTATATTAACTTACTCTCTTCCCTCTTGGTCGGGAATCAAGGCCATAATACTTCTCAGAGTAAAGCCGCAACAGTTTTGGGATGGTCCACAAATCTCTGACCGATGAAACATATACTTGTATGGGTGCCAAGATTGGCCAGTGTTCTAAATGGGTGTTTGGTGTTATCAGTGTGGTTGTACCTATGACAGGTTACATTGTTTATGTTGGGGAGGACATGTCTAGAAAGTTGTTGCTCTTTGGCAATTTTGTATATGTCCAAAGTACCGCATTGTTTGGTAGGTTGTTGTATTGGTGTGCAAGGATTTGTATGTGTCTTCTCCTTAGGCTGTGTTGGGCATGAAGGTAGAGAGGAGAGAGTAATGAGGAAAATGTGGAGTTTTGGTTGCTGATTTTATTATGTGGTTATGACATAGGTGGGAGAGATTAGCTGTGTGTCAATTGAGGAATATTTTTGTTTGTGATTGATTTTTGGGTGGTTTTGTGGTGGGTTTTTTTTTGTAGTGTCTCAAGAGAGCTACTCTTTGATGCCAGGCTGGAGAAGAATAGTTAAGTGCCTATATAGTATGGTAAATATTTCCATTGTCCAAAATTGGAACTAGTTTTTCATGCCTTGTTGCAGGTTTCACCCGCATATACATGAAGGTCATGTGTGTGTTGAAATTGAAGCCAACTATTATGGGTGGGTTTGTTGAATGGGCTACAGATGTTAGTGTGATTTCTGTTTGGGTCCTTGCCTAGGGAGGGTGGGGGTGAGAGTGAAAGTGTATGTGTGTGAGTGAGGTTAGTATGTGTGTTGGGGTGTGTGTATGACTGTGTGTATGTGAGTGAGTGACTGTGTGTGTATATGTGTGAGTTGCTCTGTGAGTGTATATGTGTGTGTGTGAGAGAGAGAGAGAGAGAGAAAGAGAGAGAGAGAGTATGCATAAAATATGTATAAAAATAAACATATATTTCCCATATTCTCTCAGTTAAAATGCCTGCATTTTCACTATTTCACATTCTCCAATTATTCCTTTTATTCCCGATCTTAAAAATTGTATATATTTGCAATTTCCTAGTTAGTCCATGAGAACAGATTTCCTTTCTACCCAATTTGAATGTTCCCACCTCTCCTACTTGACATTCCCCATGTGACTTCTTATATCTGATAAGTATTCTACAAATTTCTTATATATGTATAGATAGAAATATATATATATATATATATATATATATATATATATATATATATATATATATATATATATATATATGTACCACGGAAGGAAACTGAATAAAAAGCAGATTGGAGTTAGTACTTTCGTCTATTAGACATTTTCAAACTCAATGGTGAGAAAAAATAAGACACCCAGTATTTATACAAAGCATGTTTTCCTATGAGGTGAACATTTTAATGCTATCAGATAAGTCGGGTTTTAGAAAAAGTGATAAAATTGGATCTAGCGAAAACAGCCCTGGGCTAATGTTGAGATTACTCTCCTTTGTGTGGGAGATTAAAAATGATTCCAGGATATTTCTCTTTACTCTTTATAAAATCATTACTATGGATTATAGTATCAGTTTTTGACCAGTTAATTCCGTGTCCCTTCTTGAAATTGAAGACAGCCAAGGAATTATTCAGATAACCCTTAATTACTGCATTTTTGTGTTATTGGGTCCTTATGGAAACATTTTTGGAAGTTTGGCCTACATAGAATAAATTACAATCTAAACATGGAATTCGGTAAATTACATTATTATCATTATTGGGGCTATGCTTTATTAAGAGATTCTTCAATGTATGATTGTATTTAAAGGCTACCTTAATATTAAGTTGTTTTAGAATGGGCACTACAGACATAAAATTATCATGATAGGGTAAAATTAATAGGTTTTTACGAGGTTCTATAGTCTCTAATTTACAATTATAAAATGTTTTTTTGGCTATATTCATACATTTTTCTAGAAAGTACTTTGGGTAGCATAAATTGGTATCAATATCTTTGATTTTTGTGTATTCTTTATCTATATAGTCAGGACTACATATTCGAAGAGCCCTAAGATACATGGAGGAAAAAACAGCAGATTTTATATTTTTGGCATGACTTGAATAAAAATGGACATAAGATAAATTATTTGTCGGTTTCCTATAAACAGTAAATTTAAATCTATGTGGTTCTCTAATTATTAGGACATCCAAAAATGGAAGGCTCTTATTTACTTCCTTTTCTACGGTAAATTTAATTGACGGAACCAATGAATTGATAATTAAAAGAAAACTATTGATGTCAAACTGTTGTTCAAAACTTACCAGAATGTCATCAACATACTGGAACTAAATAATTTGAGTAGACCAAAGAGGAGGGATCAACCTAGTTTCAAAAAATTCCATATATAAATTTGACAATAAGGGAGATAAGGGATTACCCATAGCCATACCAAACACTTGTTCATAGCATTTGCCGTTGAAACTAAATTTACATTTTTTAATACATAAACAAATAAGCTCAATGATCGTATTGGTTGGTAAAGGGAGGTCATAAGCATTAAGAATAGAGGCTAGGAAGTCTAATAAGTCATCTATGAGCACTTTGGTGAATAATGAAGTAACATCAAAACTGACTAGTCTCAGATCTGATGTTACTCTCATATTGTTTAATTTATTGCAAAGGTCAATGGAATTTTTTATATGCGAAGAGGATATAGTTCCTAAGATAGGGGAAAGTAAATTTACTAAGTATTTTGAAAGTTTATATTGGATTGAACCAGTGGCACTTATGATTGGTCTTATTGGGTTACCTGGTTTATGAGTTTTTATTAGTCCATACAAATAGGGTAAAAAGGAGCCACTAAAACTTTTAGCAAATTATTTTTACTATATATATATCTATATATATATATATATATATATATATATATATATATATATATATATATATATATATATATATATATATATATATGGATAGCTAGGTAGAGATATATATGGATAGATAGGTAGAAATATAGATAGATATTTGTGATATGCGGCTATGGAAGAATAAGTGAGTGTGAAAATAATTGGATTGTGAGTGTTAACTAACTTGGCTCTCCAGTTTTTGGAACTGATGAGTTTGCGAGATGTTAGTTCTTGGTGAGAAGTTTGAAAAATGGTAATCCAGCTGGAGTCTATGATCTAGTACCCCAAATCTTAAGAAATCGTAGTGATTATTTTTTTGACTTGTTAGGCAGCTCTGTTACGAGTCTTTTGAAGTGGAATAGTAAAAATAATTTGCCAAAAGTTTTACTTCCAATCTATGTATACTCATGGAACCTGTTATTTCTCTTTCTGTACTTAGTTTAATGTGAATTTGACCCAAATCAGGACTCCATCCTCTGACCTACCATGTTTGATGTGACTTAACTTTGCTGTTATTAAAGGCAGTTTTTACTCGTCTAGCCATGGCAGTTGCCAGATGGGCGGCTTTAAAAAATTCCTTCAGCTTTACCTTGAAGTGTTGAAAGGTTAGCAGGATCAAAGGAAGCAATACAGAATACTCCTTTGCAGAAAACCTTTTAAATTGTAGCCATTGCCAAAAGTTTTGTATAATTATATTTTTTCCTATAAAAAAATTTATAGAACTAATCAAACCTTGTATTTTTTTAAGTATGTATCATATTTTAAAGATGAAATATTAAAAAATAATAGAGCCCAAACCCATTCTTTTAATAAATTCACGATCTCCTGACTAATTTGCGTATCTCCCTCCTTGGTCTTGGTGAAACTTGGCTTGATCAGAGTGATGGCTGCTTGTTGCTAGCGACCCCTGATGGCTACGTCTACTTCCATAACCCCCAGAACAAACGTGGAGGAGGGGTTACTCTCATTCATAGTGCCTCTCTCTCTCTCTCTGAATACCCTTCCATCACCCCCTCTTCTTTCTTTTGAGGCCCTTATTTCCTCCCTTGATCTTTTTCTTGATGAATTTAGTAATCCTCTTGCTAGTCTCTTCCCATCGGGTCATCTTCTCATCATGGGGGACTTCAACCTCCCAGTCACTAACCCTAATCTACCTGCCTTCCTTGAGTTCCTTGACCTCTTCTCCCTCCCTTACTCAACATGTTTCTTCCCCGACACACTCCCATGGTAACATTTTAGACTTTGTAATTTCTGACTGTCAAATTTCCAACTTGACCACTTCTATCCTGTCTAATGCTATTTCTGACCATTACCTTATTAACTTTGACGTCTCAACCCCCACTTCTTTGCCCTCTTGGCCTCCTCTCATCCCAAAACCTTATTGACGGCTAGCCTCCATTGACATCCCATACCTCCTTAATGATGTTGCCTCTAATTTACCCCCTCCCGATGCTCTCGCCTTCCCTGACCAAATCCTCTCATCCTTGGAACAATCCCTCCTAACTTGCCTTAATGCCCGCTCCCCCATTATTACTCCTTCGTCCTCTCGCCTTCACCAAGCCCCATGGTACTCGCTGGAACTCCTACGCTCGAGACAGTCTTTACGTGCCCATGAAAGAGCTCTTCATAAAGCTCGCTCCCATGGGCAAGATACAACTGCTCTTCACTCACTTACCGTCTTGCGACATCTCTCCACTTGGCTAAACTGAAATCTGCTCGTGAAGCCCATTCACGTAAATTGCTAGCTGACAATAAGAATGACCCCCGTGCCATCTTCCGCCTGCTCTCTTCTCTTACCTCCTCACACCAAGTCCCCATCCCCATCAGCCCTACCATCCTCTCAAAATTCTTCGCTGATAAGGTCATCAACCTTTGTGCCTCCCTCCCATGACTGCCTGACCAGGCCTTAAACATTCTTCCTGATCTCTTCCCAGGCTGCTCAATGTATTTCCTGCCATGACCGCTTCCGAGTTATCTGCCTTACTCTCGCGCTCTAAAAAATCTGGCTCCCCTTGTGGCTCGTTTCCGCCCAAGCTATTAATCAAAATATTGCCTGTCATACTCCCAATGCTCCTCCACCTGTTCAATACCTCCCTTGCTACTGGTGCTGTCCCTTCTTCCTTCAAATGTGCCCAAATCGGTCCTTAAAAAGCTGAAGCTTAACCCTTCTGACCCAGCTAGCTATCGCCCGATCTCGCAACTTCCCTTCCTCTCTAAGGTCCTTGAGAGAGTAGTTGTTTCGCGCATTAATTCTCACATCGTTGCCTGTAATATTGATGACACTTATCATTCAGTTTTTAAAGCTGGGCACTCTACCGAAACCGCTCTACTCAATGTTACTCATTGCTTATGTAGAGCTGCTGACTGAGGTTGTGCCTCCATCCTCATTCTACTTGACCTCTCTCTGCCTTTGATACTATTGACCATTCTGTCTTGCTTGATTGCCTCCACTCTTTCCTTGGCATTTCTGACGCTGCTCTTGACTGGTTCGGCTCTTACTTTTCGTCTCGCATCTAATCTGTAGTGATTAATGATGTCTCCTCTGACCTCACTCCCATTCACTTTGGTGTCTCTCAAGGCTCTGTCCTCGGCCCTCTCCTCTTTCGTATCTACTTACTTATTCCCTCTTAGCTTCCTCCTATGTAATCTCGGTCTATCCTTCCACCTCTATGCCGGTGACACCCAAATCTTTATTTCCTCTTCCCCCTCGTCCATTGCCCACTCAATCTGTGACCTCCTATCTGCCTATTCTTCTATCTCGGACTGGCTATCGGCTAACTTCCTGAAACTTAACCACTCCAAAACTGAAGTTCTTCTGGTTGGTCCCCCCGCTCTAGTATACAAAGTTAAATCCCTCTTTTCCTCCCTCCCTCCCTCTGAGTGGAAACTCTGTTGCTTTCTCTAACTCTGTTAGAAATCTGGGCGTTGTGTTCGATGAGCATCTCTCCTTCAAGCCCCACATCTACAATATTAGTAAATCCGTAACTTCTCCCGCATTCGCTCTCACTTCGATCGCCAAAGTCTTGAGACTGCTGTCCACGCCTTGATTACTGTAACTCTTCTTGTAAATCTACCATTTTCCTCTCTACGTCCCCTTCAGCTAGTCCAGAACTACGCTGCCCGACTACTCCTCTTCTGCTCTTGCTTCTCCCCTTCTAAGCCCCTGCACTGGTTACCTATCAGATATTGTTCTCATTTCAAGATTCTTCTCTTCACTTTCAAGGTCCTTCACCAAAAGGTCCCAATCTACTTTTCCTCTGCCCTTCGGTCATCTCATGCTCCTCTCCTGAATACTCCTCGCTCGTCCCTCTGCGCAATGGGTGACCGCTCCTTCTCAGTCTGTGCCCCCAAGCTTTGGAATGCTCTTCCAACTGAAATTAGATGTGCTGCTTCACTTACCACTTCCAAGTGACTCCTGAAAATGCATCTGTTCAGGATTGCCTACTAAACCACCTGATCTTAGCCCGAACATGCGCTCTGTGAAGGTCTCTGGCCTCGAAGAGCGCATTATAAGAAATTTATTATTATTATTATTAATTGATGCATGGAGTCAATATTTACAATGATGCCCTGTGTTCTTCAGGACTGCTTCAATTCATTTTGGCATGCCTAAGATCAAATTGTGATGATATCTTGACTGAGATTGCTCCATTTTTGTTCACCTGCAGTTTGATTCTCTTTGGTTAAAATTTGGCAAATTCTCAGGCCAAAGTCACAAAAGTTTAATGTTATTTTCAGCCAAGAACTTCATATTACTTATGCTTCATTGCCATCATGCTGACAAATACAGTTATCATCCACACATTGGACCTGAACTATTGGGAAAAGGTGGTGATGAAGCACGTTTTGGTACCATTTGGAGTTCATACCTGTGTTCTTGGCAAAATTGTTAGTGCTCTAGTTCCCTTAGATGAGAATCAGACCCAGACATGGAGAGTGTCTGTATGCTTCACTGTAGGCATGACACAGAAGTCTTGAAAGCACTCCACTTTTCTCCTAATGAGGGATCTTCCAGAAGCTCCAAACAAGCAGAAAAGAGCTTCATAAGAGAATATCACTTTAATCTTGAACAATCCATTCCTTATATTTTCTACCAAGGTGGAGCCTACCCATAAGTTTCTTCTTGGGGATACGAGACTTCTTCAAAACCCTTGAACCTTTGTTGTAAAGTCTCCAACTTACCGAGCACGCTGAAGCATTCACACCTGCTTCTTTCCAATTCTGAGCAAGTTTGTCACTGGTGGCAAAATAATCATTGAGTTGGGACCATACCAAGAGGCGATCTTAGTGTTCATTAAAGCTTTTGGGCATACAAAAGACTTCACAGGAGTGTAACCAGTATTTTCAAAGTCATTAATGGTTCTGATTCCTTGATGGAATACCCTTAGCGACTATGTCTTTGCAATTCAGGGTACTTTAGTGCAAAGCAACAATGTTTGCACACTTATCTTTGGAAAGAACCATTTCTGGAATTGATAAATATTAAAACATTTATCTTTACTCCCCAAAATCTATATCCCAAAATAAATTATAATTATACACCATCATTTATTTAATCCATATTTGTCATAATTTTACCATTTTGATCAAATACCAAAGCTCCAGAGACTGAAACTTACCTATAGGAATAGGACCACAGCACAATTTTAGATTCAGTAAAGGAATGCACTATTTTTTATTATTAATTTTGAAGTGCTGACTATAATAAACCTGCAATAATTTAAATATTATTTATTACTATCACATGAATTTTAAAAATGACTGAAATAAAATTTTCAGTCTCAAAACCTTTGGCCTTGATGTAGGCTTCTTGGAGATTCTTTCATTCCTCACTCAAATTATATAATTTAATAGCTGTTAGTTCTTTGTTTATCCACAAACAAATCTTTCTCAAAATGCACCAGTGGTAATTTCACTTAATATATTCCATCCAATCTCTCTCCCCTTCCAACCTCAAAAGCTAGATGGACTTTATAAAATAAAATAAAAGAAGCATTCTTAAAAAGAAGTGGAAATTTGATTAGTAATAATTATAAAAACTCATATTTGTTAAATCTGCTAATATTTTTTTCTCTGTAACAAACTTGACATTCATACTTCCGTTACATAATGGGGGTGCTTAGAGAAAGTGATTTTTCAATCTTTGCCATTAAAAGTGTTTCATTTTTATTACAGATTCAAAAGAACATCAAGAGATTTGTGAAAAACTTTGCGATGGCATTTTGTCTAAGAATGAATCTCTTCCTCTCCACTTAGAGTATATCATTCCTCTCTTTACTGAGATAAGCGATTCAGATGACTCAAAGCCGTATCATATGAAGTTGCTCCACATTCTTCTCCATGGTTTGACAGTCACTTGCAATCTAGGGGATGAGATGGCCCGTGCTCAGCAGCTTAGCAATGAGGCCATGGCCATTATATTGCAAAAACTTGATCCTCAGTACATCTCAAAGGAAATGATGTCCACTAAAATATGGTCACGTTTTGCATTTCAGGTTTGAAAGTATTGTACCAAAAGGCTTAAAATATCTATTTTAAGTCACCTTGTACTTTTTTTTATATGTACATTATGTACCTTTCACACATTTTAACTTGCTCTGAATGACTTTACTACTATCTTAATAAACCTCTTTCCTGCAAAGTATTGTCAGATGTAGCTTGGGGAACTATGCTGCAGCTGATATCTAGAGGACTTTGTGCTCTATTAGTACTAATATCCAAAGGAATGCTTGGCTCTGAGTGAACTTGCCCCTCTCTGTTGATGCCTAGGGAAACCGTTGCATTCACTCTTTCTTTATCTATCAAGCTTAATTCTTACTGTTGTTTGATTTTCCTAAGAGTTCTCTTCTTACTCCTTTTTAACCTCTGATTAACAACCTTAGCAAAACTTTGAACTGAATCACCCTTTTACTTTAAGGTCAGATAGGGGATTCTGACAGCTCTACAGCTTGTCACCAAATTGGATCGGGCAATGTGGTCAACCTATTTGGCTATAGAGCTCTGGCTAGCTGAGTGCATACAGAGTTGGTCTGCTAATGTCGTGGTACCAGGTTTAATGCTGTCATGAGTGAACACAAACATCAGCACACAGAGATATGGCTATTAATTGATGGAATTGCTGTGTTCATCCCTCTACTAGGGTGGGTAGATCTTACACTTCTCATCACACACATAGCCAATTACAACACTGCTTTCTTTCCTCTCACATCTTCACAGCACAATGCGCGCACACTCTGTTCCAAGGAATCCTGCCGATGTCTATCTTTGTATATCCACATACCTCTGACGCGAATTAAGTCCCTCCACCCTGAGACGACTAAGATTCCACCTGAACTCTGTTTGGTGTCAAAACAATACTTCCTGGCACCTCTCCCCAAAGAGGACTGGCCACGGGTGCCCTCGGGCTTACCAGCAATTGTCATACTGGCTTTCATGTCTTTCATTACCCGGTAGGGCATCATCCTGGATAAAGGAAGGTTGGCAAACTACTACTACTATCTACTCTGCTATTGTAGCTCTGGTTCGGGTGTTCCAAGGGCCATAGATGAAGGTGTATACTGCTAGTCTGAGGACTGATTTCCAGGGAGGGCCATCTGAAAGCATTCAGTGCTATTCTGTGTAAATATCAAAGTAGGGCTTCCTCAGATAGTAGTGGTGAACTGTTTTGTTTTTCCCACTATGGATAATTTAAAGAAAGAAAAGGATACACACAAAAGAACTATTAAAAAGAAAGCTCAATACACAAGGTGCAAAGGCCAATAATACAGTTAGCAAAAGGAAAAACCAGCATGAAAGACAGGGAGATTGGGTTCAGATGCCTTAAATGCTATCAAAAGGGTCATATGATTTGGAGCAGAAAGGCGTAACTTAAAGTTGTGTGCCAATGCGCCGCGACTGTTCCCATGGACCTACCGTCCAATGCCACAAAGGCTTCGGGTTGCTTTCTGACGTCTCCGAATTGGACACACTCGGGCGATGCACCGCGATTTGATGGAGCGCTTGCCTGTGCCCTACTGTGAAGACTGCGTTGTCCACTAGACTGTTCAGCACATTCTTGTTGAATGTTCCAGTCTAGGTGATCTTCGTTCACGTTACCTGTTCCGGTACCGGGATGGGCGGAGTCGCTACCGCCTGTCCCTTGCACTCGGGATGGGTTCGTGCACATTGACTGGTGGACTTGTAGACTTTTGGGGGAGGCCGGTCTTCTCCCCTTTATTTAACTAGTTGTTTTTTTTTGGTTGGTTTTTGTTATTTTTGTAGGTCGCACGTTCCTGCCCCTGGGGGAGGCGGACCTTCCCCTGACGCTGGAGCTTGCTTCCTGCTTGTTGCCTTTTTCCTTTTTTTACTTTTATTGTTTTTTTGCATGTTATTTTAAAGCAGCCTAGTACTAGGCAGCGCTAAATACGGCGACTAATGCCCAAGTATGCAGTCACCAGATGAGCTCTTAAAATAAAAATAAAAATATGGATCTTCAAGGTGATGTTAATTGACCTTGAGATGCTTGTGTCTCCTCCTGCCTCCAACACCAGCTGTTTGCCCTCAGTCTCGATCCCTCCAGGAGGATCTGTGGCTATATATCTTCCTCACATTTTCACTTTTCTGAAATATCTATCCGTACAAATTTTGTGATAGGGCTTCGTTTCTATTGTGCTTTAAATGTGAGGAAAAAAAAATGATTTTGGGTTTGCAAGTTTTGCAATTTCGGAATCAAAGCCTCTGATTTAAGTGGTATGGCTAGATGGTGTGTCAAATGGAGTAATCTAAGGGTACTCATTAAAGCCCTGAAGAAGTTTACATCACTCATTGGCAAGTTCGTTCAGTGAATTTGTCCCTGCCCTCCATTCAAGATGGTGCTCTGCTACACCAGGTACTTTGAGGAGCTGCATGTCCTCCCGGCCTGAATGCAAATTAGGCAAGCCCTGTTACCCCCCCCCCCCCTTCCCCTTTCAGTGCCATTTTATCTTCATTTATTAAATTTTTTACAACCATCCTCTCAACCTTTTTTTTTCTACCAGCACTTTGTACCTAGAGGAACTGTTCTCACCTGTTCAGAGCTTGGTTCGCTAGACATGGTGCCTGGGTAGACATCATGCCATCCCAAGATCACCTAGCACCAGGGTATAATAATTAATAAGGTGATCCACCCATCCTACTTATAAGTTGACCCACATATATCTACTTCTCTTTATTAGATACCCGCCTACCCCCTTCAAACTTGCTCTTCAATCCACAGAAGTTCCTCCTGCTCAGTGCACTTTCAGCCTCCTATGGATCCTTACTTGATTGACAATGTATAGCATGAGGTTACAACCTGCTGTGAGGACCAAAAGCCCACTGGCAAAGTCAAGTATTAGGCATGGGGTGTGCTGGGCTGTTGACTCTGCTCACCTTCTTCCAGTACACATATAAAGTGGCTACACCAGCACCATCCTTTATAGTTAAAAATCGAGGACATTTGCCTGAATTGTGGGCCGGGTTGTCAAAGCCCATCTTAGCAGGACCTTTGGACTGATTATGTGTAAATTATTGCATTCTGGAATTTCTGATCCTATGGAGACTTCTCTTAATCTCCTCCCAAGTCATCAAGAAGTCAATATTTACTCTACCTGTAAGTTGCTTAAAGGCCATACATGATAAGTCCCTATCATGTATGGCCAAGTGTGCTAATTGCTGAGAGTCACACCCTGCTTCTTTGAAGAAATGTAGCACGTATCTCATGGAGGAAATATGGGCAGTTTCAGGTTGAGAGGCTAAAGACTAGGTATTGGCCCATCCAACAGTACCAAGGACATTTTACACCTCAATAATGAAAAAGGCACCACCTACTCCTGACCCCTCTAGGCCTATTAACATGGTCGCTTCTGCACCCATTTGGAACCCTTGTGTAGGTTCTATCCTCCCCAGGCGTGCACCTGGTAGAGCTGATGGCACAAAGGGTTCACACCCCATCTTGGTTTGAACTGGGGCTCCCCCTGCATAATCATTTCCGTAAAGAGAAACTGCCGTGTACTTTCACCATTCATTTGACATGTAAGAGGCAAATCCCCCAAAGTTTGTAGTAAGAACGTCTTGGTGGATTCCTAAAGCTGTTGCCCAAAAGAAGCCAACAATAAAGGAGCTCTGAGGAGATGCAGGGTCCCTCTTTAAAGTGAAAACCTTCATGGGGATGGCTGTATGATTCTCTGAGGCAGAACTCGGCTGATGTTGGCCATACAGCGAGCCCAACTTCCTCGGATAATTCATTGATGGCGAGAGCCCCTTCAGCGCTTTGTATGGCCAACAGCGCTCTCAATTCCGCCTCCGGGAAGTGTACTGCCTTTGCCATAAGGGTGTTTACTTCCAGGAGGCTTCTCGCATCTCCTCCGAGCTACATCTGGGAGGCATCTTCCTGCAATAGAATTGCTGTGGACTCCGAGCCAACTGGGAGGAGCTGCGCAGTCTCTTCTGCTCCCATGCTGGTTAGTTACTTTTTGTAGGAGACCATGCTGGACGTGTGCTCCTTGCTCACTCTCCCGGAGTGTAAGGGTCTTGCAACCCCACCATCACAGGATGGGAGCCTGGCAGGAGGATGTGCGATTTAGACCCGGTATGATGTCTCTGTTTTTTTATTTGCTATAAATACCTCATCTCAGGAAGTAGCAGTGCAGTTGCACCCGGATAAGATGTATACTGTTATTTCTGCATACATTCCACCGTCAGGCTAGTTCACGCAAGTAACTTCCACTGCGTCGTTGCACCTTTGCCGAGGCCCTTTCTTTTGCTTGGGGTTTTGAATGGTAGATACCCACTGATCAACGAGCTGGAGTGTCGTATCCTAAATGTGGATGAGTATACACATGACTTCACAAGAACTTCTTGATTTTCTTGCTTCGATCTGTCCCTGTGCTTTCCGTATGCACAGCCTGATTTGGGGTGAAAAGTGGTTGTTGATGATCTCTATTGGTAGTGATCACTTTCTCTCTCAATTATAATTTTCTTGGCTGCTGCTTCAGTGCTTGAAACGGGCGCAGTGTTCCACATTTAAGGAAGTGGATTAGGTCATTGAGTTTTATCCGACAACCTCATTTTCGTGGGGCTTACTACTATTCTTAGAATGGCTGGTTGTATGTCGTCTGCTTCCCTGGCCACCGTGCAACTGTAAGATGGCCCTCAGACAGAAGCGACTTGCGCTATAAACACAGCACAAACGATTTCACTTTCAGTGAATTTTGTCGAGCTTAGGGCTAGTTTCTGATATGTTTTGAAGCTAGCCTGCCATTCCCTAGTGGGCCTACATGTCTTTAATTAGTGGGAAGACTCATCTAGCAGAGGTGTGAAAGTGAGTCAAAAGAATTTGTGGAAAGTTCTTGCTCGCAGGACCCCCCTCCCATTCTCCAGAAGAATGGGACCGCATTCTCGGACCACCCCGTCTGTGGCGGTGTCTTTCGCGACCGCATTCGCAAGCAGGGATGCTTCTCCACCAGCATTCAATTCACGCCATGATATAGCTGAAGGCTCCCAACGGGGCTTTTCCTCCATAGGTGGAGAACCCTTCAATGACTGGTTTACATTGAGTGAGTTGGGTACTGCTCTTTGCTTTGTGTGCGGACACTGCCCCTGGTGGCGGAAGATGCCCCGTATGTCATGCTTCAACACCTAGATGAGCAAGGCATGACCCTTTCTGTTAGATTTGTT
>OZ018325.1:41751789-41881370 GCA_963969495.1 Ceratothoa steindachneri | reverse complement strand
GTTCTCGCTACGCACTACATAGATGCCTTTCGATCTCTTTTGTTGCGTTTCAGATGCAAACTCATGAGCTTCGACTCCAACAGACATTGAACCACATCTCTCGCTATGCGCATCAGGAATTGTTTGTTATTTAACTGCAGAGGTAATTCATCATATCTGCCAATAGGTTGCCACCTTATCACGCCGCTGATAGTTTTTAGTCCATCAGCACTTATTTTGAACCTCTGCCTCAAAGCTTGAAATCCAATACAGTATCCACTTGGCTAATGTGACCTCTTCTTGTTCTCTTTTACATTGTTCTTTTTCTATGATCATTTATCCATCTATGAAAAATAGCTAATTTCTTATGTATTGAAATTGTCTCATTGTTATAAATGTTTCAATATGTCTTTTTTCTCCTGCAGGTCTTGAAGGTCAGTTTCTTAGATAGCAAGAATGGCCCTGCCTTTCTCAAGCTATTGACTACATTGTACACAAAGATCCACGTCAAAGATAACCAAAAGCTATCGGCTGAGTTCTCAGCCCACCTGTTTGGGATGTTGTTGTCACATTCTCGGTACACCTTTGTAATGGTTAATCAAGACAAACAGGAGAAATTGAAAGGTAAGGGGAGAGGGCATACAGTCTGCATCGATCTTTTTCACCAGAGTTGGGACTTTATTTGAGCTTCAACTATTCAAAATAGAGAGAGAAAAGCATGAGAGCAACTCAAAGATCTGATGAATTCCCACTAATTACATGGCATTTAAGGCACTGCAATAGCACAAAATTTATTTTCTTATAAAATAACACATGGAGTAAATTACCCTGGAAACTCATTGAAAGTACTTAAGGAAATATATTTAAGAACAGACTAGATAAATATTACTTTAAAATATTATGAGCTATAAATACCTTCTTTCAGCCAATAGCAGTGCAGAGTCACCTGGATAGGAGGTATACTGTTATTTCTGCGTACATTTCACATTCAGCTAACTTGGACATGGAGGAATTCTGCCCCGTCATGGCATGGTTGCCGAGCCTCTTTCTACTACTCGGAAATTTGAACCGTAGACCCCTCTGGAGAAACTAGTCGATCAATCTCCAGGTGTCAGATCCTTGCTGACCTGATCGACGAGCTGGAGATGGCTGTCCTAAATGTGGATGAGTTTACGCATCACTGCCCGAGAACCGTAGTATTTATCTGTTCCTGGAATGCACACCATAATTTGGATGGGATGTGGTCGATAACCTCTATAGTAGTGATCACTTCCCAATTCGAATATTTTATGAACTGCTGCCCTCTGTAAAAGCACACCGGTGGTGCTTGGAGCGGCGAAGTGGTCCGCATTTCTCAGTTCCAGTCGAGGAGTTTAGGGTCGGTGGATGAGGACGTTTAGTTCTTCTTCGAACCTCATTGCTGTGAGACTAACTACTATTCCTTGAACCCTCTGGCCGTTTTTCATGCCGACTGCTTCCGGGGTGGTGAGCTGAGTGAGAGACGGCATATATGCGCTTATAACCTCCGCCCAGTGAATTTCAGTGAATTTCGCTAAGCTAGGGCTAAGTTCCTGTATGTTTCGAAGCATGCCTGCTGCTCTTCCTGACGGTCATACATACCTTCATTTAACAGACAGACGCCTCTAGCAGAGGTATTCAGGGAAGTTCTTGCAGGGCCACCATCCCGTTCTCCAGTGGAATGTGACTGCAATCTTGGAGCCCTGGCAGGGTCTTTTGCAACAGCATTCTCTACTCGGGATGCTGCTCAGCCAGTATTCAATGCACGTCGTGAAGTCGTTGAAGGCTGCCGACTGGACCTTACATCCAGAGGCGGAGAAGCATGACATACAGAACATCATCCGGACTAGAGGCGGTGTCCACGCATGCAGCACTATATGTCATGCTTCGACATGGCCTTTCTGTATGTTATGCTTCGACATGGGCTTTCTGTAAAGTTTGTTGAACAGGATCTGGCCAGAAGGTATCCTCCCAGACTTCTGGCAGATGGTTAATGTGCTCATTATTCGCAAACTAAGGAAACCTGGCCAGTTTCTGTCCAATCTCTAACCGTTTCCTGCGTGTGCAATTTGATGGAGAAATTGGTAGATGTTAGGTTAGCCTTTTTTTCTGGAGAGCGGAGGCTACCTGTCTTCTGCACTGTGCGGCTTACGCAAGTCCCACTCCACGTTGTATGTTCTGCTGTGACTGGAAAATGTCATCTGTGAGGCCTTCCCTCGTAGACAGCACTACACCACGGTGTTTTTCGATAGAGTATCATGGAGACTCTCCACACGATGGGGGCAAAGGGACCTTTCCCAATCTTTATTTCTGAGTTTCCCCCGTAAGGGGCGCGACGATTTGCCATCCTGGCCGCCGTGCTGACGGGACTCATCACCCCGTCTGACCCCAGCTTAGCCTCTTCTCCTTCCTTCAAAACACTTGTTTCCTCGCTTTTCATACAACCTCTCCCACAACTTTCTCTGGTCAGCCTCTAATTTCACAGGGTAGATGCTGACCTTCTTCTCAAGCCAACCACCCCGGATCGGGGCTGGGGGGAGAGGGAACATTGTTCCCTAACCCCTGAGCTCCGGTTCGGGATGTTTTTTTTTTAACAACCTGCTTCATCCCCACCCATACCTTCCTCACATCCCCTTTCCTCTCCTCTTCACATTCTATCATTTTTACGCCGTGTCCAAGGTGGATCCGCCATGCCGATGGACTGCCAGGCCACCAGGCGGGAGGGGGGGGTCCCCGAATGGCGGCGCCTGGCTCTGCCGGGCTTGTAAGCACCTCTCGCAGTGCGGGCAACTGCGAGAGGTGATGAGCTATTGCGTCCCGTATTAAAAAGAGGGTCACCATGCCCATGTATGACAAAAAAAAACAAAAAAAACCCAACCCCCAACTTCCCCAAGAAAATCAACGGAGCCGCCCTCGGGCAGCTCCCCTGAGAAAATGGAGGTCCCCCCCCTTGTGTTTGCGCAGGGGCCCCTCCATACTTCTTTAACCGGATAGGAGGCTTACTCCTCTCCTACGCCTACGGGTGTAGGGGACTCCCCCTCACCCCCTTCTCTGGAGGTGCTTTCGGGCACCTCCTTATCTCCAGCGGCAGTCCCTCCTTTGCTTTCTAAGGGGACTGCCAAGAAAGCCAGCAGGCAGCCCATTGCCGACCGCCCCTCGTGCAAGCGGCTCGGTAGGGCAAACCCCCTTAGGGGGGAGAGGGAAGCCAGGCCCCTTCGGTCGCTTCCCTCAAAAGACCTGCTGGCAAGAATTTTAAACCTTGCTGGAGTCAAGGCCTGTGCCTCCCCACACAAGACTGGCGACACTGCCAAGGGGACCTGCGATGTCCTGGGAGGGGATAGCCAACTGGAGGCCCCTCCTGTGATAGACATGGTCCTTGAGGAGACCCAGCCTCAGACGGTAGGGCCTTCCATGGGGGGGAATTCGGGCTCGGCGGCAAGCACCGAACCCGAATCCGCCCCTATGCAGGGTCCTCCTCAAACGGATGAGGGCTCTGAGGCAATACAAGGAGGGGAGGGATCTCCTCCGACAGGTGCCCCTACAACTACCAGGACTTTCTCCATTTCGGAGAGGGACCTGGCTGAGGCCGGTCCATCTGGCCTAGGGGCTTCTGCCGGCGGAGGTGAGAAGCGGGTTCATTCCCCGCCCTCCTCTCCAAAAAAGAAAAAGACGAAGAAGACTCGGGGCTCCTCTCCATCCGCGGGGGCTGCGGGGACGGATGGGTCTGCTGCCACTTTGGTAGGCGACCAAGCCAAGATCGGCACATCCGGCCCCTCTACCCCCTCGTGTGCGGAGCCCCTGACCAAGACTAACACCATGAGTGCACAGGGCGGAGCCTCGATGACATCGGGGCCCCTGATTCAGAGGTTACCTGGCGTTTTCGAGCCCGCTGGCTTCAAACGCTTCCTCGTTATTCGCTCCACTGATGGCACCATGTTGTCCAAGGGTAACATGATCAATCAGAGGAGAGGATTAGCTAGTGCAATTGGTAGAGAGCCGAAGGTGACCCGTTTCTCGGACGGGAGCCTTCTGACGAATGCGGCGAATCCCGCCGAGGCGGCCAAGATAAGTGCTCTTCGGACACTTCATGGCACCCCGGTGAGTGTGACGCCGCACTCTACCATGAACTTTGTGAAAGGAGTAGTTTATGCGAGGGAACTCGTTGACTACTCCATTGAGGACATCAACCTAGAGCTGGCCGACCATGGGGCGGTCAAGGTCGAACGTGTGATGAGAAAACAGGGAGGGGCTTCGAGACCCACCCCTACACTCTTCGTCACGTTCGACTGTGACAAGCTCCCTGAGTCGGTGCGTGCCGGTTGGTACCGCTACCACGTGAAGGCATTCGTGCCACTGCCGCGGCGGTGCTATTACTGTCACCGCTTCGGCCATACCAATCGCTCATGTAGACATGCAAAGTCGGAGTCACCCGAAGTCTGTGTAAATTGCTCCAAGGTCGCACACGATAAGTCCAAATCATGTGTGGCCAAGTGTGTCAATTGCGGAGAGCCGCACCCTGCTTCTTCGAAGCAATGTGGTGCATATCTCCTGGAGAAAGAAATCCTGGCCGTTCAGGCCCAGGATAGACTCTCATTCCGCGAGGCTAAGGACTTGGTCCTGGCGCGCCCGGCTCTGCCTGGGACGTCATATGCCTCAGTAGTTAGAAAGGCACCCTCTGCTCCTGGCCCATCCAGGCCAACGAGCACGGTTGTTTCCGCGCCCATTCGGAGCCCTTCTGCGGGCTCTACCCAACCCGGGCGCTCCCCTGGTAAAGCTGGCGGCAAAAAGGGTTCCTACCCAGCCCCGGCTAAAACCAGGGCTCCCCCCCTCTTCCCCCAGCGTGACCGTTTCCCGCAAGGCGAAACGGCCACGCGCCTCCACCGAGTCGTTAGACTCACAGGAGGCAACACCCCAGAAGATGGTCGCTAGGCCATCTTCGGGGGTTCCTAAAGCTGTTCCCCGAAAGGAGGACAGCAACAAAGGAGCTTCGGCTCCTTCGCCCACCCCCCGAGGTGGAGCGAGTGGCTCGGAGACGGTGGTTCCTCGAAAAGAGGGCCCCCCGCCTCCGAAGCCGCAGGGCCCGCCTAAGGTTTCGAGGCGGAGGGAGGAAAAGACTCGCATGGCGAGCCCAAACTCCCCCATTAACTCCTCGAAGGCGACAGCGCCTCCAGCGCTTTGTCCGGCCAACAGCGCCCGGGGTTCTGCCCCCGGGAAGCGTACGGCCATTCCCGTGAGGGTCTTCAGTTCGAGGAGGGCCCCCGCGTCTCCTCCGAGCTAGGCCTGGAGGGCATATTCCTTCAATGGAATTGCCGTGGACTCCGGGCCAACTGGGAGGAGCTGCGGAGGCTCGTCTCGTCCCTCTTCCCGTTAGCTATCTTTTTGCAGGAGACCATGCTAGGCGCGTGCCCCCTGCCTGCCCTCCCGGGGTACAAGGGTCTTGCGACCCCACCACCGCGGGATGGCAGGGCTGGGGGATGAGTGGTTTACACCCGGCATGATGTCTCCGTTCTTCCTTTCTCTTTAGATACCTCCTTTCAGGCAGTGGCTGTGCAGCTGCACCTGGATAGGAGGTATACTATCATTTCTGCGTACACTCCACCGTCAGCTGACTTCGACGCGGGGGACTTCCGCCGCGTCGTGGCACGGTTGCCGAGGCCCTATCTCTTGCTTGGAGATCTGAACGGCAGGCATCCTCTCTGGGAAAATTACTCCATAAATCCCAGGGGACAAGTCCTTGTCGATCTGATCAAAGAGCTTGAGATGGGTGTCCTAAACGTGGATGAGTTTACGCATCACTGTCCGAGAACCGCTTCATTTTCTTGCCTTGACCTATCTCTGTGCTCTTCGGATGCACAGCCTGATTTTGATTGGGGGTGGTCGATTACCTCCATGGTAGTGATCACTTTCCCATTCAAATATCATTTTCAGGGCAACTGCCGCCTGAGAGACCACCTCGATGGTGCTTGGCGCGGGCGCGGTGGCCTGCATTTGAGGAAATGACTGAATTCTCTATCTCAGTCTAGGAGTTTAGGTCGGTAGATGAGGCCGTTGAGTTTTTCTCCGGCAACCTCATCGCCGTGGGCCTGACTACTATTCCTAGGACGTCTGGCCGTTTTGCACGACGACCACTCCCATGGTGGTCGGACAAGTGTGAGACGGCCCTCAAACAGAAGCGTTATGCCTACATGCGCTATAAGCGCCGCCCGAACGATTTCACCGTCGCTGAATTTCGTCGGGCTAGGGCTAGGTTCCGGTATATTTCGAAGCACGCCCGCCGCTCTTCTTGGCGGGCATACGTGTCTTCACATAACGGGAAGACCCTTTTAGCTGAGGTGTGGAAGCGAGTCAAAAGGATTCGGGGCAAGTTCTCGCAGGACCCCTTTCCCGTTCTCCAGGAGAATGGGACCGCAATCTCGGACCCCGCATCCGTGGCGGAATCCTTAGCGACCGCCTTTTTCGCATTCTCTAGCCGTGATGCTGCTCCGCCAGCATTCAATGCACGTCGTGATGTCGCGGAAGGCCGCCGGCTGGACTTTACCTCCAGAGGCGGAGAACCCTTCAACGACAAGTTTACTGTGAGTGAGTTGCGTTCCGCTCTCGCTTCTTGCGCGGACACCGCCCATGGTCCGGACGATGTCCCCTACGCCATGCTTCGACACCTGGGTGAGCGAGGCATGGGCTTTCTGTTAGATTTGTTCAACAGGATCTGGGTAGAAGGTCTTCTCCCAGTCTCCTGGCGAATCGCTACTGTGCTCGCCTTTCGCAAACCGGGGAGAGATCACTCTACTCCGACTGGTTTCCGCCCAATCTCTTTAACCTCTTGCGTGTGCAAGTTGATTGAGAAATTTGTAAATGTTAGACTAGCCTTTTTCCTGGACAGCGGATGCCATCTGTCTTGTGCACAGTGCGGCTTCCGCAAATTCCACTCCACGTCGGATGCTCTGCTCCGACTGGAAAATGCCGTCTGCGAGGCTTTCCTTCGTAGACAGCACTACGCCACGGTGTTTTTCGATCTGGAGAAGGCCTATGATACCGCATGTTGATACGGTATCATGGAGACTCTCCACACGATGGGGGCGAGGGTACGCCTCCCAATTTTTATATCTGAATTTTTGCGAGATCGTCGATTCCGCGTACGGGTGGGGGGAGCCCTCTCCGGCCCAAAGGAGCAGGAAGAGGGTGTCCCGCAGGGAAGTGTCCTCAGTGTCACACTCTTTGCCCTGAGCATCAACGGCATCACCTCGGTGCTGCCGGAAGATGTTCTCGCTACGCTCTACGTGGACGACCTTTCGATCTCTTTTGGCGCGGCCCAGATGCCAACTCTGGAGCGTCGACTCCAACAGGCATTGAACCGCGTCTCTCGCTATGCCGAAGCGCACAGGTTTCGGTTTTCTTTGGCCAAGACCAAGGTGGTGCACTTCTGCCGCCATCCACGGCTTCACCCCGACCTAGATTTGTTTCTTAATGGGGTGCGCCTGGATGTGGTTGAGTCGCACCGTTTCCTTGGTCTTGTATTCGACCGACGCCTCACCTGGGAGGCTCATATTCGCAGCCTTAGGGTCTCTTGTACCCGCGCCATGGACATTCTCCGTTCTGTGACGTTCAGCGCTTGGGGCGCTGATAGGGCTACTGCCTTACTTTTTTATCGATCCTTTGTTCGTTCGAAGCTCGACTACGGATGCGAGTTTTATGCATCCGCAGCCGAGCGTTTATTGCGGAAGGTGGATCCGATCCACCACACCGGCCTTCGCCTTGCGACCGGTGCCTTCCGCACTTCCCCCATTGAGAGCCTGTTGGTCGATGCTGGGGAGATGCCACTCGCTCTGCGCCGCGTGCAGTGTATCACTCAACTGTACGCGCGAGCCCGGCGCATCCCTCAGTCGCCAACAGCTCTCACTGCATCCGCAGCTGATCTCGATGGTGCCTATGCCGTCGAGAGACGCCAGTCATACCCTAAGCCTTTTGGGTTTAGGGCCAGGAAACTCCTTCGAGAGGTAGATATCTCTCTCGGGCCGGTGGCGCCCCTGGTTTTGCCCAGGACGCCACCCTGGAGGGTACCACATTTGTCTATTTGTCGCTACGCCTCTGCTCCCAAAGCTTGTACTGCGCCCGGAGTATTGCGTTCGACCTTTTTGGAGCACACATCGTGTCACGCTGGAACCGTGCCAGTGTATACGGATGGCTCCAAGTCCCAAGAGGGGGTCGGCTTCCACGCCGTATCCCTTCTGTTTGAAGTCAGCGGGGCTCTACCAGGCGCTGCGTCTGTCTTCACGGCCGAGCTGGTGGCAATACACCACTCGGTACGGGTGATTACGCGACGTGCCCGGTTCCGAGACCGGATTGTGATCTATAGCGACTCACAAAGCGCCCTGAGTGCTCTCGGGGCATTGGAATCTTCGCATCCCCTGGTTCGCGATATCCGTGACGCCACGGTTTTGGCGAGCCGGGCAGATGTCGAGATTATCTTCTGCTGGGTTCCTGGACATGTAGGAATTGCGGGAAATGAGCGCGCCGATGAGGGCGCCAAAGAGTCCGCGAGGACTCTGCGACCGGACCAGCGTTTCGCTCTTCCTCACACCGACTAAATGGCAGGAATACGGGCAGCTCTTCGGACTGCTTGGCCAAGAAGATGGGAGACGGTCGAAGGGAACTTAAAGTTGCGTGCCATTGCGCCGCGACTGTTCCCATGGACCTATCCCCCAATGCCGCGGTGGCTTCAGGTTGCTTTCTGTCGTCTTCGAATCGGACACACTCGTGTGACGCATCGCTACTTGATGGAGCGCTCGCATGCGCCCTATTGCAACGACTGCGTCGTCCCCCAGACTGTTCGGCATATTCTTGTCGAATGTCCCAGTCTGGGTGATCTTCGCGCACGATACCTGTCTCGGTACCGGGATGGGCGGGGTCGCTACCGCCTGTCCCTTGTACTCGGGACGAGTGCGTGCACCATGACTGGTGGACTTATTGACTTTTTGGGGGAGGCCGGCCTTCTCCCTTTGATTTAACGCGGTTTTATTGTTGTTGTTGTTTTTGTTATCGTTTTTGTTATTGCTTTGTTATTGTTATTTCTTTTTATTGTTGCTTCCTGTTGAATTATTTTGAAGTAGCCTAGAACTAGGCTGTTTGTTTACGGCAACTTATGCCTAAGTTGGCAGTTGCCAGATAGCCCCTTAATCAAAAAAAAAAAAATCATGGAGACTCTCCACACGATGGGGGCGAGGGGACGCCTCCCAATGTTTATATCTGAATTTTTGCGAGATCGTCGATTCCGCGTACGGGTGGGGGGAGCCCTCTCCGGCCCAAAGGAGCAGGAAGAGGGTGTCCCGCAGGGAAGTGTCCTCAGTGTCACACTCTTTGCCCTGAGCATCAATGGCATCACCTCGGTGCTGCCGGAAGATGTTCTCGCTACGCTCTACGTGGAGGACCTTTCGATCTCTTTTGGCGCGGCCCAGATGCCAACTCTGGAGCCTCGACTCCAACAGGCATTGAACCGCGTCTCTCGCTATGCCGAAGCGCACAGGTTTCGGTTTTCTTTGGCCAAGACTAAGGTGGTGCACTTCTGCCGCAATCCACGGCTTCACCCCGAACCAGATTTGTTTCTTAATGGGGTGCGCCTGGATGTGGTTGAGTCGCACCGTTTCCTTGGTCTTGTATTCGACCGACGCCTCACCTGGGAGGCTCATATTCGCAGCCTTAGGGTCTCTTGTACCCGCGCCATGGACATTCTCCGTTCCGTGACGTTCAGCGCTTGGGGCGCTGATAGGGCTACTGCCTTACTTTTTTATCGATCCATTGTTCGCTCGAAGCTCGACTACGGATGCGAGTTTTATGCATCCGCAGCCGAGCGTTTATTGCGGAAGGTGGATTCGATCCACCACACCGGCCTCCGCCTTGCGACCGGTGCCTTCCGCACTTCCCCCATTGAGAGCCTGTTGGTCGATGCTGGGGAGATGCCACTCGCTCTGCGCCGCGTGCAGTGCATCACCCGCCAGTACGCGCGAGCCCGGCGCCTCCCTCAGTCACCAACAGCTCTCACTGCTTCCGCAGCTGATCTCGATGGTGCCTATGCCACCGAGAGACGCCAGTCATACCCTAAGCCCTTTCGGTTTAGGGCCAGGAAACTCCTTCGAGAGGTAGATATAGCTCTCGGGCCGGTGGCGCCCCTGGTTCTGCCCAGGACGCCACCCTGGAGGGTACCACATTTGGCTATTTGTCGCCACGCCTCTGCCCCCAAAGCTTGTACCACGCCGCGAGTATTGCGTTCGACCTTTTTGGAGCACACATCGTGTCACGCTGGAACCGTGCCAGTGTATACGGATGGCTCCAAGTCCCAAGAGGGGTTCGGCTTCCACGCCGTATCCCTTCTGTTTGAAGTCAGCGGGGCTCTACCAGGCGCTGCGTATGTCTTCACGGCCGAGCTGGTGTCAATACACCACTCGGTACGGGAGATTACGCGATGTGCCCGGTTCCGAGACCGGATTGTGATCTATAGCGACTCACAAAGCGCCCTGAGTGCTCTCGGGGCATTGGAATCTCCGCATCCCCTGGTTCGCGATATCCGTGACGCCACGGTTTTGGCGAGCCGGGCGGATGTCGAGATTATCTTCTGCTGGGTTCCTGGACATGTAGGAATTGCGGGGAATGAGGGCGCCAAAGAGTCCGCGAGGACTCTTTGGCGACCGGAACAGCGTTTCGCTCTTCCTCACACCGACTACATGGCAAGAATATGGGCAGCTCTTCGGACTGCTTGGCAAAGAAGATGGGAGACGGTCGAAGGGAACTTAAAGTTGCGTGCCATTGCGCCGCGACTGTTCCCATGGACCTATCCCCCAATCTCGCGACGGCTTCAGGTCGCTTTCTGTCGTCTGCGAATCGGACACACTCGTGTGACGCATCGTTATTTGATGCAGCGCTCGCCTGCGCCCTATTGCGACGACTGCGTCGTCCCCCAGACTGTTCGGCACATTCTTGTCGAATGTTCCAGTCTGGGTGATCTTCGCGCACGTTTCCTGTCCCGGTACCGGGATAGGCGGGGACGCTACCGCCTGTCCTTTGTACTCGGGACGAGTGCGTGCACATTGACTGGTGGACTTGTTGACTTTTTGGGGGAGGCCGGCCATCTCCCTTTCATTTAACTAGGTTTAGTTGTTGTTTTTGTTATTGTTTTGTTATTGTTATTGCTTCCTAATTGTTATTTCTTTTTATTGTTGTTTTCTGTTCAATTTTTTTAAAGTAGCCTAGAACTAGGCTGTTTGTTTACGACTACTTATGCCTAAGTGGGCAGTTGCCAGATAGCCCCTTAAAAAAAAATTCGGAGTTTCTGTAAGACTGTCAATTCCGTCTACAGGTAGGGGCATCCCTCTCTGCCCCAATGGAGCAGCAAGAGGGTGTCTCACAAGGAAGCCCTGTAAGGGAACGCTGATAGCTTTCCTAGCCGCTTTGCTGACGTAACTCAGCGCCCCGTCCGGCCCCAGCTTAGCATCTTCTCCTTTCTGACACCCTGTCTTTTCACCCTACTTCCTTACTTTTCCTACAACCTCTCCCACAACTTTCTCTGATCAGCCTCTAATTTCACATGGTAGACGCCGACCAGCTTCCTCTCACCCAACCATCCTGGATCGGGGCTAATGGCGGAGGGGACAACGTTCCCTCACCCCTGAGCTCTGATTTGCCGTAGTTGGTTTTTAACAACCTGCTCCATCCCCACCCACACCTTCCCCACATACCCTTTCTCTCTCCTTTCAAGATCTATCAATTTTATACACAGCCCAATGTGCAGCCACCATGCTGAAGGGCTGCCTGGCCCCTGGGCTTGAGGAGGGGTCCTAAATGGGGCAGCTGGCTTTGCTGGTCCCGTAGTCACCCCTATCAGATACTGTGTGGGGTGATTTGCGTTTGCGTCCCAAGAAAACTATGGGGTCACCATGCCTGGTGATGCTTAAATTAAAAAAAAACAAAACCACTCTTTACTTCCTCTGTAACATGGTCGGAGCTGCCTTCAGAAAAGGACCCTCCTTTCCATTGTGCTTTTGAAGGAGACGAGGTTACCCCTCTCCTTGCCTACGGGTGCCTGGGAAAGCAATTCCCTCTTTACTTTCCCAGGGGACTGCCAAGAAAGCATGTCAGCGTCCATAATTGACCTCTCCTAGTGGGAGCCGCTCAATAGGGCCAACCCACCTAGGAGTGTAAGGGATGACAGGGCCCGTTGGACCATACCCTTTAAAGTCCTGATGGCATGCATATCAAGCCTACAAGTGTTCAGTGTACGTGCCCCACTTTCCTCCCCGATGGATGCTGGTTCGCCGATCCAAGACGAGACGAAAGGTTCCTCGAATGGGATCTATGATGTCTTTCGGGCGGAGGGGTACATGGATGTCCCCATGATATGAACATGGTCACTGAGGTGACCAAGCCCCAGATCTTCCATGAGGTAGAACCCCGGCTCGGTGTCAAGCACGAACCCGAGTCCGCTCCAGTGCAAGCTTTCCTCAGATGGCTCGTACTCCGAGGATTCACAAGAAGAGGAGGTACCTCCTTCCCTGGCTGGTGACCTTTGAGAGCCAAGATCTTCTCCATCTCAGAGAAGGATCTTTGTGAGGCTGGCCCGTCCGTCCTTAGGGCTCCTTCCAGCAGGGGAGACAAGTGGGTTCATTTCTCACCCATCTTTCCTTAAAAAAAAAAAAAGTAGACGAAAAAGACTAAGGACTCCTCTCCCTCAGCAGGAGCAACGATGACGGACGGTTTCGCTGCCGTTTCGGTAAGCGACCAAGCCAAGATCAGCACGTCCGGCCCCGGTGCTCCCCCGGGTGAAGAGTCCCAGACAAACACCAAAATTGTAAGTGCGCAGAGAGGAGCTTCGATTACTTCAGGGCCCCTCATTCAGAGACTACTATTCATTTTCGAGCCCGGACGCTTCAAATGCTTTCTGGTTAATGGCTCCACAGATGGCAGCATGTTGGCCAAGGGCAACATGATCCATCAGAGAGCGCACAGCTAGCGTGATTGGTAGAGCTGGGCGGATGTTGAGATTATTTTCTGCTGGGTTCCTGGACATGTAGGAATTGCGGGGAATGAGCACGCCTATGAGGGTGCCCAAGAGTCTGCGAGGTCTCGGCGACCAGATCATCGTTTTATTCTTCCTCACACCGATTACATGGCAGGAATACGGGCTGCCTTCCTGATGGCTTGGCAAAGAAGATGGGAGACGGTCGAGGGGAACTTTTAAGTTACGTACCTGCCATTGCACCGCGACTGTTCCCATGGACCTACCCTCCAATGCCGCAACGGCTCCCGGTTGCTTTATGTCGTCTCCGAATTGGACACACTCGCGGGACGTATCGCCATTTGATGGAGCTCTCACCTGCGCCTTATTGCGACGACTGCGTTGTCCCCCAGACTGTTTAGCACATTCTTGTAGAATGTCTGGGTGATATTTGCGCCCGTTACCGCTTGTACTCGGGGACGGGTTCGTACACACTGACTTGTGGACTATACGGCCTTTTGGAGCTCCACTATATTTGAGTGGGTTTTTTTTTTAGGTTGCATCTTCCTACGCCGGAGCGCACTTCCTACTTGCTTCCTTTTTTATTTTTTGTTTTTGATTTTTTTTATTTTCTATCCTTTTTAATCGTTATTTGTGGTTTGCTTATTATTTGTTTTTTAATCTAGCCTAGTAGTGGGCTGTGATGAGAACGGCGACTTTTGCCCCATAAGGGCACGGCGATTTGCCATGCTGGCCGCTGTGCTGACGGGACTCAACGCCCCGTCCGGCTCCACCTTAGCTACTTCTCCTTCTTTCAGACAGCCTGGATTTCTACCCTCCTTCTTCACTTTCCCCACAACTCTCTGGTCGGCCTCTAATTTCACAGGCTAGACGCCGACCAGCTTCCTCTCCCCCACCCACCCCGGATCGGGCTGAGGGGGGAGGGGACGAAAAAACGGAGCATCCCTGAGCTCCGGTTTGGAGTGGTGGTTCTTAACAACCCCCTTCTCTGGAGGTGCTCTCGGGTGCCTCCCGTCCCCCCATAAATGACCGCTCCTGGTGGGAGCGGCACGATAGGGCCAACCCCATAAGGGGGAGGGGGGAAATAGGGTCCGTCGGCTCCTTCCCTCTAAAGACATGCGTGCGCACATATTGAGCTTAGGGGGATCACCGTATTGCCCCCCTCTTTTTCCTGACCAAAGCCACTATAAGCAATGGGACCTGTGATGTCCTGGGGGGAGGGGATGGCCATATAGAGGCCCCCTTAAGAATGACATGGTCTCTGAGGCAACCCAGCCCCAGACGGTAGGACCTTTCATTGGGGCGGACCTGGGCTCGCTGCCAAGCACTGAACCCGAGTCCGTCCCTGTGCGAGGTCCTCCTCAGACGGCTCGGGTCTCAAAGTCTTTAGAAGGAGAGGAGGGATCTTTCCCTCCGGCTGCTGCACCTGTGGCAGCCAGGACCTTATCCATCTCGGAGAAAGATCTTGCTGAGGCCGTGTCCATCTGGCTTGGGGGCTCCTGCCGGCGGAGGGGAAAAGCGGGTTCATTTCCCTACCTCCTCTCCTAAAAAGAAAAAAAGACTCGGGACTCCTCTCCATCCGTGGGGGTTGGGGGGACGGATGGGTCTGCTGCTGTTTTGGTAAGCGACCAGGCCAAAATCAGCACGTCCCGGCCCCGTTGCTCTCCCTGGTGGGGAGTCCCAGACGAAGACTAGAACCGCGCAAAGTGGAGCCTCGCTTACGTTCGGGCTCTTCATTCAGAGGCTACCTGGCGTTTTCGAGCCCGCTGGCTTCAAATGCTTCCTCGCCATACGCTCCACTGATGGCAGCATGTTGGCTTTGAGTAACATGAATCATCAGAGGAGAACCTTGGCTAGCGTGATTGGTAGAGAGCCGAACGTGATCCGTTTCCTGGACGGTAGCTTTCTAGCGAATGCGTCGAATCCCTCCGAGGCTGCCATGCTTAGTTCCCTTCGGACACTTGATGGCACGCCGGTGAGTGTGACGACACAATCTACCATGAACTTCGTGAAAGGAGTGATTTATACGATTGAACTCGTGTACTACTCCATAGATGACATCACCTTAGAGCTGCCCGACCATGGGGCGTTTAGGGTCGAGCGACTAATGAGAAAACAGAGGGGCTTCGAGACCCACCCCTACACTCTTCGTCACGTTCGGCTGTGATAAGCTTCCTGAGTCGGTGCGTGCCGGTTAGTATCGCTTCAGCATGAAGGCATTTGTGCCACTGCCGCGTAGGTGCTATTACTCTCACCACTTCGGCCATACTAATCGCTCTTGTAGGCGCGCAAAGTCGGGGTTACCCGAAGTCTGTGTAAATTGCTCCAAGGCCGCACACGATAAGTCTAACTCGTGTGTTACCAAGTGTGTCAATTGCGGAGAGCCGCACCCCGCTTCCTCAAAGCAATGTGATGCATATCTCCTTGAGAAGGAAATCCTAGCCGTTCAGGCCCAGGATCGTCTTTCATTTCGCGAGGCTAAAGACTTGGTCCTGGCGTGCTCGTCTCTGCCTGAACGTCTTATGCTTCAATGCTAAGAAAGACACCCTCTGCTCCTGGACCCTCCAAGCCTGCGAGCACGGTCGTTTCCGCGCCCATTTGGAACCCTTCTGCGGGTTCTACCTACCCCGGGCGCTCCCCTGGTAAAGCTGGCGTCACAAAGGGTTCACACCCAGCCCCGGCTAAAACCAAGGCTCTCCTCCCTTCCTCCAAGGCGAAACGGCCGCGCGCCCACACCGAGTCGTTAGACTAGCAGGAGGCAACATCCCTGAAGTTGGTCGTGAGGCCATCTTCGGGGTTCCAAAACCTGCCTCCCGAAAGGAGCTTCTGCTCCTTTGATAAACACCCAGTGGCGGGCTGGGTGGATCCTCCAAAATAGGGGCACCCCGATCGCGTAAAGTTTCGAGCCTGAGAAAGGAAAGAACTCGCATGGCGAGACAAACCTCCCTCGGTAAGGCCTCGAACGCGACAGCGCATTATCCGGCCAACAGTGCCCAGATTTCTGCCTCCGGGAAACGTACGGCAATTCTCATGAGGGTTTTGTCTTCGAAGAGGGCCCTCACATCTCGGAGCTAGGCCTGGAGGGCATATTCCTTCAATGGAATTGCCACGGACTGGGCCACCTGGGAGGAGCTGCGTCGGCTCGTCTCGTCCCATTCCCCGTTAGCTTTCTTTTTGCAGGGGACCATGCTGGGCGCGTGCCCTCTGCCCACTCTCCCTGGGTATATGGGTTTTGCCACCCCACCAACACGGGATGAGGGCCGAGCAGGGAAATGCGCCATTTACACCCGGCATGATGTCTCCGTTCTTACCTTTGCTTTAGATACTTCCTTTCATTGAGTAGCTGTGCAGCTGCACCTTGATAGGAGGTATACTGTTATTTCCGCCGCGCCGTGGCACGGTTGTCGAGGCCCTTTCTATTGCTCAGAGATCTGAATGGTAGTCACCCCCTCTGGGGGACACTACTCGATTAATCCCCGGAGCCTAGTCCTTGCCGAGCTGGAGAAATAGGTGTCCTAAATGTCGATGAGTTTACCACTGCCTGAGAACTCCTACATTTTCCTGCCTCGATCTATCTTTGTGCTCTCCGGATGAACAGCCTGATTTTCGGTGGGGGTTAGTCGATGACCTTCATGGTAGTGATCACTTTCCCATTCAAATAACATTTTCTGGGCCACTGCCGCCCGAGAGCCCGTCCTAGTGGTGCTTGGCGCGGGCACGGTGGTCCGCATTTCAGGAAATCACTGATTTCTCTGTCTCAGTCGAGGAGTTTAAGTCTGTTGATGAGGCCATTGAGTTCTCCGGTACCTCATCGCCGTGGGCCTGACTACTATTCCTAGAACATCTGGCCGTTTTGCACGCCGGCCACTCCCGTGGTGGTCAGCTGAGTGTGAGACGGCCCTCAAACAGAAGCGTTATGCCTACATGAGCTATAAGCGCCGCCCGACCGATTTCACTGTCGTCGAATTTTGTCGGGCTAAGACTAGGTTCTTGTATATTTCGAAGCACGCCCGCCGCTCCTCTTGACGGGCATACGTGTCTTCACTTAACGGGGAGACCCCTCTAGCCGAGATTTGGAAGCGAGTCAAAAGGATTTTGGGCAAGTTCTCGCAGGATCTTCCTCCCGTTCTCCATGAGTATGGGACCGCAACCTCGGACCCCGGGTCGGTGGTGGAATCCTTCGCAACCGCTTTCTCCGCATTCTCTAGCCGGGATGCTGCTCCGCCAGCATTTAATGCGCGTCGTTATGTCGCGGAAGGTCGCCGACTGGACTTTACCTCCAGAGGCGGAGAACCCTTCAATGACAGGTTTACTCTGAGTGAGGTGCGCTTCGCTCTCGCTTCGTGCGCAGACACCGCCCCTGGTCCGGACGATGTCCCGTACGCCATGCTTCGATACCTGGATGAGCGAGGCATGGCCTTTCTCTTAAATTTGTTCAATAGGATCTGGGTGAAGGGTCTCCTCCAAGATTCCTGGCGAATCGCTACTGTGCTCGCCTTTCGCAAACCGGGGAGAGATCACTCTACTCTGACCGGTTTCCGCCCAATCTCTCTAACCTCTTGCGTGTGCAAGTTGATGGAGAAATTGGTAAATGTTAGATTATCCTTTTTTCTGGACCGCGGAGGCCATCTGTCTTCTGCACAGTGCGGCTTCCGCAAGTTCCACTTCCCGTCTGATGCTCTGCTCCGACTGGAAAATGCCGTCTGCGAGGCCTTCCTTCGCATACAGCACTACGCTACTGTGTTTTTCGATGTCGAGAAGGTCTATGATATCGCATGGCGATTCGGTATCATGGAGACTCTCCACACTTTGGGGCGATTGAATGGCTCCCAATCTTTATATCTGAATTTTTGCGAGATCATCGATTCCGCGTATGGGTAGGGGGATTCCTTTCTGGCCCATTGAAGCAGGAAGAGGGTGTCCCACAGGGCAGTCCTCAGTGTCACACTCTTTGCCCTGAGCATCAACGGCATCACCTCGGTGCTGCCGGAAGATGTTCTCGCTACGCTCTACGTGGACGACCTTTCGATCTCTGTTTGTGCGGTTTAGATGCCAACTTTGGAGCGTCGACTCCAACAGGCATTGAAGCGCGTATCTTATTACCCCGAAGAGAACAGGCTTCGGTTTTCCTTGGCCAAGACTAAGGTGGTGCACTTTTGCCTCCATCCACGGCTCCACCCTGACCCAGACTTGTTTGTAAATGGGGTTTCCCTCGCCTGCAATACACCGTTCGGTACGGGAGATTACGTAACATGCCTGGTTCGGAGACCGCATTGTGATTTATAGCGACTCACAAAGCGCCCTGAGTGCTCTCGGGTCAGTGGAATCTCCGCATCTCCTTGTCGCAATATCCGGGACGGCAAGGTTTTGTCGAGCTGGGGGGATGTCGAGATTAATCTTCTGCTGGGTTCCTGGATATTTAGAAATCTAGGGAAATGAGGGCGCCAAAGAGTCCGCGAGGACTGGTGACCAAACCTGCGATTTGCTTTTCTTCTCACCGATTATATTAAAGGAATATGGACAGCTCTCCTGGGTGCTTAGCAAAGAAGATAGGAGGTGGTCGAAGGAGCTTAAAGTTACGTGCCATCTCGCCGCGACGGTTTCATGGACCGACCCCTCAATGCCGCGATGGCTTCTATTTGCTTTCTGTTGTCTCCAAATTGGCCACACTCGCGGCACGCACCGCCATTTGATGGAGCGCTCGCCTGCACCTTATTTTGAAGACTGCGTTGTTCCCCACGCCGTTCGTCACATTCTTGTCTGTGTGATCTTCGTGAACGCTACCTTTCCTGGTACCGGGATGAGCTGGGTTGCTACGGCTTGTCCCTTGTACTCGGGACCGGTTCCTGCGTACAGCCTTGTGGACTATACGAGTTTGTGTGGAGGCTCGCCTCTTCCACTTTATTTGACGGTTTTTGTATGTTGCATTTTCCTGCGCCGTGGGGATGCAAGCCTACCCCCGACACTGGAGCGCGCTTCCTTCCTGTTGCCTTTTCCCTTTTTTTTATATATTTTTGTTTTTTAGTCTGTGTTTAACCTCTCTCTTTCTTTTTATTTTTATTTATTTTTGTTATCTAGCCTGGTAGTAGGTTCTGTTTTGAGTACGGCGACTTTTACCCTAATAGGCAGTTACCAGATGGGCTCTTGTATTTCCCCTTTTTTTAAGTCAGCGTGGCTCTACCAGGCGCTACGTCTGTCTTAACAGCCGAGCTGGTTGCAATACACCGCTCGGCCCAGGAGGTAACGCGTCACGCCCTGTTCCGAAACAGAATTGTCATCCTTAGCATTTCAGAAAGCGCCATGATTTTTCTTTGGCATTTGAATCTCCACACCCCCTGGTTCGCGATATTCGTGACGCCACAGTTCACGTGAGACGGCCGGATGTCGAGATTATTTTCTGCTTGGCTCCTTGACATGTGGGAACCTCTGAGAATCCCCGCGCCGATGAGGGTGCCAGAGATTCCCCGAAGACGGTGATCAAATCACTATTTGGCTCTTCATCACACCGATTACAGAATAAGGGCTGCCAAAGAAGATGGGGAGACAACCGAGGGAAACCTCGACCTCCCACCCCTATTGCTGCGACGGCTTCGGGTCACTTTCTGTTGTTTACGAATTGGTCACATGCGGAACGTACCACCATTTGATCGACCTCTCCCTTGCATCTTACCTCAATGACCGCTGTCACCCTGACTGTCCAGTATGGGTGATCTTCGCCATGCGCAGGGTCCTACCACTTCTTTCTTGTACTTGTGATGGGTTCATGTGTACTGACTTGTGGATTATTGGACTTTTTGGACGAACCTTGTCTCCATTTTATTTGCATCTCTTTGGTGCTGGTCGCTTGTTCTGGCGGCGAGAGAAGGCCTGCCGATGCTGAAGCGTGCTTCCTTCATGCTTTTTTTTTCTTTTATTGTTTTTTTTTGTTTGTTTGGTTTTGTCTTGGTAATTTTAAGGTAGCCTAGCACTAGGCCGAAATTTTAATTACGCCAACTTATGACCATGACATCCCCTCCCCTACTTATTAAACCACTCAGTCTGGTCACTTCTCCCCCCAAAACAATTTTCTAGAACAAAACGATACTTTCTAAGGTAATTTGACTCCATGTTATCATTGTATATAATCCATTTAACCAATGGCCCACTATCGAGTCATTGAATTTGCTATTATCTTCAGAACAAGTGTTGTTTCTTCAGCTGGAGTTGGTGAAACGTCATCCTGAAATGCGCTTAGAGAAACATGTACCAATTCTCTTAGCATCTTATGGAGCCACAATGTCAACCTCAGATCAAGTCCTATTCGAGGTAGGAGCGGACCTTTCTTTAGTTTTTGTTATTTTTTATTACTATGTATTTTCTATAAAAGATGGACCACTTCAGAGTTGCCCAGGTGTAGCTTGTTTTAAAGTTTCGGAGATTGGCTGAATGCGCGAATCATTAATGTATCTTCTCAACACCCTACACAATAATTCAGACGGGGCATATTTCGTCTTAGAGTTAAGGGGGTGGGAAGATAGACATGGTCTGCTTCTAATGGAAGGGTTCTATTTAACCTCTTCCTATGGAATGTCAAGCATAGCATGGGCCCCATGCTGCAGCTGACATTGGTGTATTGTGTGCTCTACTGGCCCAGTCGGCCGCAGGTGGGGCTGTTGCTCTATATATTCACACATTTTCACTTTCATTATAGATCTCTCCTTAGAATTTCACCGGTAGAGATGGTCTCATTGGTTTTTGTTTCTTAGTTTTAACCACTGATTTTACCCTAGGCTTAAAACAATATCTAAATTTTAAGTAACGATACTTTTCACCACCTACACCAGGAGCGTGGGGGGGACTTTTCCATTCCCACTCACTCCTCTATGGTGGCCACCCCCATGTCTTTCCTCACAACATTTGAGCTGGTCCGCGTTTTTGTTTCGCAGGTAAATTTACAAATGGAGTTTTTCCACCAATCTACAGTCATTTTTGAGGCTTTTTTCTTGGTGAAGTCCGGTGAATGTAGACTCACATTTGGTACCTGGAGAAGCGACCCGTCTGACACTAGTGACCCCGGCACTCAAACTAGCATGCTATGGCCAAGCGTTTAATCCCTCTGGACATCCCCCCTCTTTGGGAGGTGGGTGAAAGGAGCCACCTCCTTGGGCGAGACGGACACCAAGGTGCCTTGTCCCAGACGGGATACAAATAAAGCATGCAGACAGCTAAGTCAGGTCAACCCTAAAAATTTGCAAACTGCTCAAAGGCGCATCATAAATCTGTAATGTGTAAGGCTAAGTTTGTATATTGAGGCGAGTTGGAGCAATACGACTCGTAATTCTTTGAGAGAGAGGTGTCTCGGTCGTTCAGGCTGCAGACCGAATCTCTTTCTGAGAGGCCAAGGAACTGGTCTTGTCGCTACCTCAACATACCTACGCTTCTCAAGATAGCTCCCTGGGCTCAAAGTCCGAAGAGGGAGTCAACTTCCACACTTTATCTCCATCTGAATTCAGCTGGGCTCTACCAAGTGTTGCATCTTGTATTCATAGCCGAGCTGGTTGCAATACATCGCTTGGTATGGGATATATAACGTGTCGTCCCCGGTTCTGAGACCGGATCGTGATCTATTGCTACTCACAAAGCCCCTTGAGTGCTCTTGGGGCACCATCTCGTTCCCTGTATCCCCAGATGTTGATAGTTCCTCTGCTGATTTCCTGGATATGTAGATATTGGGCGGAATGAAGGCGCCAAAGAGCTCATACGACGAGGATTAGGCGACGAGACTAGCGTTTCGCTATTTCTCACACTGACGACACGGCAGGAATCGATGCCCTTGTAGGCAGTCGCCATATGGGCACTGTAGATAAAAAATGCCCGGCAAAGAAGATAGTAGACGGCCGAGTCCCCGGAGGCATCACCCCCCTGCCTGAGCGCACCTACTTCTTGCCATTGTTTTATGACGTGTGTATTTTGTGTTTTGTTTTGCTGTAGCCTAAAAGTAGGCTAAGATTAATTACGTCGACTTATCCCATTGGTGGCAGTCGTCAGATGGGTGCTATAAAGAAAGAAAAGCCCTCTTGGCTACGAACACTGTAGCTCCCAGGGCCAGTTGCAAATCCTCTGCAGATTCTACCTCTCCCTGTGCCACCCTGATTATGCTGGCCGTAACACAGGTTCTCCCATCTTCCCCTCAGGTTACCCCTTCGCAAAATGAGAAGCGGCTGCGCGCCTCTACCTAGTCATTAGACTCGCATGAGCCAAATCCTCGGAAGTTGTCGTAAGACCATCCACAGGACCCCCAACGGCCAAAGGTTTCTAGGTAGAAAAGGGAGGAAGAGTCCTCTGAAGAGCCAGTCATACACTTAAATCCCTCTAAGGCAACAGCACATTCTGCCTCTGCCAGATGCTGGAGCTGTATCATGGAAAGCTCTAACTGAGAGAAACTGCTGTGGCTCGTCTATTCCTACATCCCTCTAGCTATTTGTGTTCAGGAGACCATGTTGAGGGCGTTCCCACTGCACACCCTCCTGTGGTATAAGGGCTGTGCAAGCCACCACCGCCGAATTAGGTCAGGGCAGGTGGAAGCCTGATTTACACCCGATATAATATCCCTGTTCTCCTTCTGCTTTAAATACCATATTTCAGAGAGTATCAGCTCAGCTACATTAGATATTTGATATAATTTTATTTCTATGTACATTTCATTATCAACCGACTTCGACTTCCCCCCCGTCGTGTCACCCCCTTCATACGCTTTCTCCTCCGTTGGGGGAATACTCGATATCTCTTTGTGCTCTCCAGTTACACAGCTTGATTTTCGGTGAGAGTTGGTAGGTGACCATATTAGTGAGCACTTCTCTATCCAACAATTTTCTCAGCAGGTGCCGCCGCGAAACTGCCTCGGCAGTTTTGGGAGCGGGCGTGGTGGCCAGCATTTTAAGAAATGATCGATTTTTCATCACATTCGAGGAGTTAAGGTCGATTCATCAGGCTCTTGAGTTCTGCAATCTCATTGTTGTGGGCCTATCTGCGATTCCTACATCTAGCAGCTTTGCACGCCGTCAATTTCCTTGGTGCTCGGTTGAGTGTGAGACAGCCTTCAGAGAGAAGCGTTGCTCCTTATATGTGCTATAAGCTCCGCCCAGGACAATTTTTACTGGAAGTGAATTTTCCTAAGCTAGTGTTGTTTCGATATGTTTCGAAGAACGCCTCCCTCACTTTTTGGTGGGCACACGTGTAGTAACTCAAGTAGAAGACCTCGCTTGCTGAGGCCTAAAAGCTTGTTAAAATGATTCGGGATAAGTTCTCTTGGTCTCCTCCCGCCAGCTTTTCCGGAGGATGGGACTGCAATCTCGGATCCTGCTTCTGTGACAGTGTTGCAACCGCATTCTCTAATCGCGATGCTGCTCCGCCTGCATTTAAAGCACGCCGTGAAGAGAATGATGAAGGCTGCAGAAGAGACTTTACCTGTTTACACTAAATTGCCCCCTGTTCTAGCCTCATGACCGGATACTGCGCATCGTCCGGATGATATCGTGTACGCCATGCTTGCACAATTTGGTGAATAAGGCATGTTCTTTCTGCTACCATTGTTCATCACAATCTGAATATGCCAACTTTTGCCCAGGTAGGCAGTCGCCAGATGGGCTCTCAAAATTTAAAAAAAAGACAAAAAATAGACATGGTATATCACCCAGATTCCTGGCAAATGGCTACTTTGCTTGCTTTTCGAAAGTGAGGGGGAGATCACCCGGTGAAAATTAAATTTCTCCAGTTCCATTCCATGTTGAATGTTTTGCTTCTGCTTGATAATGCTATTTGTGAGGACTTGCTTCATGGACAGCACTGTGCTACCTTGTTTTTTGATCTGGGGAAGGCCTACTATACAACATGGCTGTCCAATATCATGTAGCCCCTCCACTTCTTGGGGGTGCAAGGACACGTCCCAATCTCCATGTCCGAATTTTTGTGATATCAATTCCACATACAAGTGGCAGCTATCTCTTGTCCAATTGGGCAGGAAGAGGTTGTCTAGTTCAGAAGTGTCTTCAATGTATGTTTTTACCTTGAGCATCAACATTATCACCTCTATGCTGCTGGAAGATGTTCTTGTTACGCCCTCTGTTGACGACCTTTCTATCTCTTTTGATGTGGCTCAGCTGCCAACTCTGGAGCATTTAACTCCAACAGGCTTTGAACTGCATCTATCGCTATGGCGAATCGCATTGCTTTCAGTTTTCTTTGGCCAAGACTAAGGTGGAGCACTTATGTCGCCTTCCGCTTCACCCTTACCTTGACTTGTTGCTAAATGGGGATCCATGGTCTTAGCCTTGTTTTCCTTTTTTGTTTTACTCTAGCCTCAGCCGGGAGGCACATATTTCCAGCCTTAGGGTCCAGTGCTCCCTGCTGAGTGCAGCCTTGTTGATGTCTGGGAAAAGCCGCTTCCTTTAAGATATCAACACTGCATTATGCCCCCATATGCATGTCTAGGACACCACCATGACTGCTACCAAAGCTTCTACAACACTTGGAGTACCGCTTTGGTATTTTTTGAAAGAAATTTTGTATGATGCTAGACACGTACCAGTGTATGCCAAATCCGAATAGGTGCTCATCTTTGGCAACTTCTGCCCCTTGTTGCTTGCTTTAGGAGTTTGTGGCCTACCTGGTTCAGATACTGGATTATGAATAATAGTGACTCATTGAGTGCATTCGATGCATTGAAATCCATACACTCCTTTGTTCACAGGGTCTGTGGTATGACACTTGTGAGCTTCGTTGATTTTGAGATAGTCTTCAGCAACAAGTGCTACCCTATGTAGACTTAATTACATGTGGTGCCAGCCTACCTGCCACGTAGTTATCCTTCTAAGCGTTCACTTTTTTTATATTACTACCCCCTCTCTTTTTATTCTAGGCTTAAGGGCGTGAACAGCTACCCTATGTCATGACAGAAGAGAGTCTTTAGATTTCTTTTTTCACGTAGCGACCGCCACCAGTACCATAAGCTGCCCTAATTAATGTTAGCCTATTCTTACACTACATTACAAACCAAAAAACCCAACAAAATAATACATACACTAGACAAAAACAAAACAAAAGAAAAAAAAGCAAAATAGAAGCAACAAGAAAGAGGCACAATCTGGCATTGAGGAAGGACACCCTCTTTCCCTCCACCAGGCACACATACACATCCCTGGAGCATGGGACCAACATCAAAGAGTCAATAAGTTCACAAGTCTTATCTAGGCACATAAACTCATTTCGGGCAAAGGGACTAGCGGGAATGACCATTCATCCCAGTACCAAGAGAGGCAATGTGCATGAAAATCACCCATATTATGTATATAGGGATAAATATAGATGTAGGCATAAATATAGATATAGGTGTAAATATAGATATAGGTATAAATATATGTTAATATAGATATCAGCATAAATATAGATATAGGAGTAAATATATATATATATATATATATATATATATATATATATATATATATATATATATATATATATATATATATATATATATATATATATATATATATATAAGCATAAATATAGATACAAGCATAAATATAGATATAAGTATAAAAATAAATATAGATGAGCAGATTTATGGAATTATATATCCAACACACCACACGAAAGAGAAACAGAATAATTTTTTCTTTGGAAATAGTTATTTCCTACTTTGAAAAAATCTGTGCTAGAATGGGATTTGAACCAAGCACAGTGAGGCAGTGAGCAACTGTTTTTATCTCAATAAAAGTAAGCCTTTGACCATGTGAGTGGTTTACTATTATTTTCTCATATATATATATATATATATATATATATATATATATATATATATATATATATATATATATATATATATATATATATATATATATATATATATATATATATATATATATATATATATATATATATATATATATATATATATATATATATATATATATATATATATATATATATATATATATATATATATATATATATATATATATATATATATATATATATATATATATATATATATATATATATATATATATATATATATATATATATATATATATATATATATATATATATATATATATATATATATATATATATATATATATATATATATATATATTTGTATATTTGGGCAGAAGATTCTCTTTGTGACATATTTTATTGAAGGCGACTGCGAATTCAGCATTAATAATTTTCTTTGCGAGTGTCTCGATTTCTCTAATATTCCGCTTTTGGTCTTTGGTTAACCCGTGTATAAACTCGGCAAAATTTATTACAAAAGCACTGATGAACGAGGGCAGTAAAATAATTCACTGGATAAAACAAAACATTAATTGGCCTAATGCGTTTCGATACACTCCTGTATCATTATCAAAGGAAGGTAGAAATAATATAAGGAAATAAAAACATGGCTATATATATCTGGGTTTGAAGGTTAACAATTTTGTTCATATATGGCTATATTATATCTGGGTTTGAAGGTTAACAATTATACGAACATATTTATATGTTCGTATATTTGTTAACCTTCAAACCCCGATATATATAGCTATGTTTTTATTTCCTTATATTATTTCTCCTTCCTTTGATAATGATACAGGAGTGTATCGAAACGCGTTAGGCCAATTAATGTTTTGTTTTATCCAGTGAATTATTTTACTGCCCTCGTTCATCAGTGCTTTTGTAATAAATTTTGGCGAGCTAAAACACGGGTTAACCAAAGACCAAAAGCGGAATATTAGAGAAATCAAGATACTCAAAAAGAAAATTATTAATGCTGAATTCTCAGTCGCCTTTAATAAAATATATATATATATATATATAGACTAATATATATATATATGGGTGAAGAGCTGCCAGAACATTCATATTCTCATTTTCTGTTAAAGTAAACACTATCTCTTACTTGTATTTTCTTTAGCCCTCCAACAAGTTTTTTGAGCAGGTATACAAGGTAAATAAGAATAGTCACATAAGACCTTTTATTCTGAGATGTCTTTTGGCTGTGGCGGGTCATCTTCAAGGAATGAGCAGATTTACATATAATAATAATAATAATAATAATATCACTAAAAAACTTTATGGTCTGTGATGATTAGACTAAATAGCTAATAGATGATTATTTTATTGATAAGTGTGCATGGATGGTTTTTGAGACAGCATGCTTGACACATTCTTCTTTGTCGCTATGAAGGGCCAATTAGGATTGTGGTGGAATTGTAGTAGCCTTGTGCAGGATAGGGAATAAATGGGTAAGTGTGTGTGTGTGTGTGTATTTATTTTTCAGGAATTAGTGTATTCTGACCCCACTTTATGGGAAAGTTGTAGAAGTGTTGGCAATAATAATAATGCCACCATCTTCCTTGATTAACATACTATGATCAACAGCTGCTCTACTTGTATGAAGAAAGTGGTTTGCTTAAGTCATACAAACCGACAGTGTGGGGTTCCCATGCTGTGTCCTGCTTTGCTGTGGAAAAGGGCCCTGGGGAGTTGCCGCTTCAGCCAAAGCAGCCCACAACCAAACAGATCCTCGCACATATCGATACTCAGAAGGTGATAAGGACTGCTCTCCATTTTGACATGGAACTCGGACTACTGGTAGGTCTGTATGTTTCTTCAAGAGGGCTGGAAGCGAGGGATCAAGCTAGACCAGCAGGTCCAGAGACCATCCTATTAGTAGCGATACAGTTGTCGTCATAATATGGAAGGGACAGGAAACTGGTGGTACTCTGGAAAAAATTATTAGGCGATTGGCTTTCTTTTAGTCAGGATGTGCTGGTGTGACTCTATTTCACCCCAACGCTTTCACGTGATTATTGTACAGATGAGCGGCGTTCCCGATTCAGCACCTTTGCCTTATAAAAGTAAAAGTACAGTCACATGTAGCTGGCACTAGGTTTGTGGCTAGTTTGCTCTAGCAGTGTTTTCATAACCCTGAGCTTTTTCATTGTTCCTGGATTTTTTCCTTTGTTTTTCCACTTCTGGGTCAGACAAGGGTGAAAGTGTTGTATTATGTTGACCTATTGCGGTGGTCTGTTGATCGGCTTATTCTTGCAGCCTGGAGTTGTGGGCGCCGACGATCCCACCCTCTATGATCAGCGCTTTTTGCTGAATCTCTTCGGGTATTTGGTGCAGTGTCGGAATGTGTCCCCAATCAACCTTCTGAAAAGGGGGGCCATGGCTGTGGCCCTGGCTGCCCTCTCGTCTCGCTTGAAAGACGTGTGGGCCGCGGGGGCAAAACTCCTCGCAGATCTCGGCCATCATTTAGAAACGAGCACCAAGTAAGCAGAATATCCCTTGGTTTCGGCAGCTCCTTCATCCTTGTGCCTCTGCAATGTATTTCGTATTTGTACTCTCAACCTGAGCTCGTTTTTTGACAAATTTATTAATTTGAAAGAAATGTCATCCTGTCAGTCTACAGTATTTAGGGTTGAGTTTTTTATTGCAGTCTTTGCTGCATTATCATCATTCTCAGGAATCCCTTTACTATAGAGTAGGGTCGGCTTGCATGAATCCCATTAAAACTCCCGCCCCTTTCCCACCCCTTTTATTCCCTATCAAGCACCTATCATTTATTCGATGCCAGATTGGCACTTAGGTGCAGTATGCTTTCGCATCTCTACCCATCAGGATTGTTGGAGGTTGCAGTATGGGTGAATATCTCGTGGGACACATTGATCTAGGGAATTTTGCTGATGGTTTTGTAGCGATATTCTGATGAATGTTTTATTATATTTTGGTTTGGTTAATTGGTGGAAGGGTCATTAATAATGGGGGAAGTTAGGAATGAATAGGGTGTAGTGGCTGTGTGGGGCAGATCAGTTTATTGAAAAACTGTGTGCCTATCATGTTTAGGTGGTCTTTGATAGGGAAAATTTTAGTTTCAACTTGGTATTTTGAGGTGGTTTTAATGCAGCCAGTCATGATGCAGAGGTTACTTAGATAGTATGTTTGCTGCCCAGGCTGTGGATGAGTAGTGTAAGGTGGTGCATTTGTGGTGTCCATTGTTGCTGTTTGTGTGTGTTCTGACGGTGAGTTTGGATATGGCCTTTAAGGTAGTGTTGTTTGTGTGTTGAGTGAAAATCCCTGCAAGGGGTTACCCATACAGACTGTTACACCTAGCATCTTGATTGACATGCCCTCCTGCCCCCAGTTCCTTCGATATATCTGAAACTAGAATTAGACTACCTTGTCTATAATCACCTTTTGGCTCCGGGATGGTTAACTGCCTGCCTTTTACATACCATTATCCTGGAGTGCTTGGCCAGTGCGGGAGAAGTGATGGTTAGTGGTGCCCAAGCCAGTTCAACCTGCACGCTATGTGCTCATTCCGAGCACACACACACATATATATATATATATATATATATATATATATATATATATATATATATATATATATATATATATATATATATATATATATATTCTCTCTCTCTATAGCAGCGTGCTATAGATTACATAGAAGTGGTTTATTATGCAATTTTGTCTCTTTCACTAATACTGATATTACTGAATGAATATTAGTAATATTACTATTTATTTTTATTAAATTGTTATATTTTTATAATTAATATATATTTAGAAAGAGTTTTGAAAACCCTATTTAATGCTATAAAATCATTGCACTTAATTAGGTGAATTTTGGCGAATATTTTTCGTGTTTTAGCAGTGGTCCCCTTAAGGGCATTTTCCCTTTACCTAGCTTGCCAGATAAAGAAGATTCTTATTTGACCTTTTGGGGAGCTGCCCCCAAGCGGCTTCATAGGGGTGGGCCCTATGTAGACTTTTATCTGATTGCCGCAAGGTAGACTGTGCAGACTGTCCGACTTTGTAGCTGGTGGAGCAGTATGTTTTTCCGACCCCATTGCCGCAAGGATGGACCAGACCACAGCCAGAATCTCCACTCTTGGTCCAGGTCTGCCCCATAATGGGCACGGCGATTTGCTTTCCTGTCCGCAGTCCTGATGGGACTCAGGACCCCATCCAGCCCCTGTCTTTTTACCCTGCTTCCTCACTTTCCATACAATCTCTCCCACAATTTATTCTGGTCGGCCTCTAATTTCACAGGGTAGATGCTGACCAGCTTCCTCTCACCCAACCATCCTGGATCGGGGACAGGGGGCAACACCTCCCCACCCCTGAGCTCCGGTTTGGGGCGGTGGGTTTTTAACAAACTGCTTCAACCTCTACCCACACCTTCTTCATACCCTTTCTCTCTCCTTTCATGGTGTATCAATTTTATGCCCAGCTCAAGGTGGAAACACCATGCTGAAGGGCTGCATGGTTACTAGGCGGGAGTAGTGGTCTTGAATGGCGGCCTCTGCTTTGCCTGCCCCACATTCACCCCTTGCAGAGCGGGTTACTGCATTCGGGGTGAATACCGTTTGCGTCCCGGGGTACTAATAGGGTCACCATTCTTGCTCTCACGCAGTTCCACTGCAGAAAAGGAGTGCTCCTCCCCCTGTGTTTTCTTAGGGGACACTCCAAACCTTTTCTACCGGAAAGGAGGCATATGGGTGTGGTGGACTACCCTGCACCCTCTTCTCTGGCCCCGTAAGGGGTACGGTGATTTTATCTCAGCGTCCCGTCCGGCCACAGCTTAGCCTCTTGTCCTTCTTTTCTTCTGCCTCTGTATTGGTCGATGGATGCGCCCACTGGGGGAGGCATCGTCTGCAGGACCGTGCCTTAGAGGAGGTTTGGTTTCCCGGGTCATCATTTTGTTTCTGGGAGGTCTTAGCACCGCAGTCCAGATAATCTCCGTTATGCGGCTCCGCTGTTTTTAAAACGACAGTGAGAGTCGGGGGGGGGGGGAACCCCGTCTGGGCTATATGGGCGCTCTTTGCACTCACGGTGACGATTTGGTGCATGCCCTTGGCTCCAGGGGCAGCCCAAATAAAATATATACTTACGAGTATATGGGTAAATTTAACAAAAATAACTCCCAGAGACCGCAGTCCCAGGCAGATCTCTGGTCATCGTGCCTTGGACCCTGACGGTAGACGCTTTGATCCTTTTGGATCAGAAGTCGATCCTGAGTTGGATTACGACCAATTTTTAGTCTTGAAAGCGAACGATAGTCCTCTTAGTAAGGCTGACATCTTCGACGTCTACGAAGATTTTGTTGAGAAATGTGGCAAACCTGCCCAAATGTGGCCACGTAATGATGGCGTATTGATAGTCGAGGTGAAATCAAGCGAGCAGCATCAGCGGATTAGACCCTACAGTCTTTAGCTTCTGTAGACATGTCCTCTGCTTCGCACCCGACATTTAACACCAGTAAAGGTGTTATCGAATCGGGAGAGTTAATAGATTACGATGTTGACAGGCTGGTATCAAAACTTACCAATCAGAAGGTTGTAAGTGCCCACCGCATTTCCAGGTTTGTGAATGGCTCTAGGTTACCTACCGCCACCATAATCCTGACCTTCAACAGATTGGAACCGCCTAAGTACGTTAAGGCTGGCTATCTTAACATCCCAGTCAAGTCTTACGTTGAAAACCCATGGCCATGCTTCCATTGTCAACGCTATGGCCATGTAAGCAAGTTTTGTAAACAGGCAAGGTTGTGTGTGAATTGTGGATCGGATTATCACGGGACGCCCTATTCTCAACAGCCATGCTGCCTTAACTGTGGTGGAGAACACCCTGCAACATCACAGCAATGCACTTTCTTTCTCTATGAGAGAGAACTCATTGCCATTAGAAACAAGAACAGGATCAGTTTTAAAGAGGCCAAAAGAAGAGTAAAGGAGATGTATGTCCAACCTGGTGTGAGCTTTTCTGATGCTCTGCGCTCTACCGGGCAAAAGAAAGGGAGAAGCCAGAGGCCTCCTACTGGTTCTTCTGTGCCTGACCAGGTAAAAAGTCCCCGTCCCAAACGTACATCTCCTCGTGATGAACACTCTTGGTCAGCACCTAACAGTGCTTCTGAGGTTACCAACAAGAAGAGGAACCTTCCATCCTCTCCTGGTTCCCCAAGGGTGGTTAAGCACCTTGCTACCGCTCCAGAACATGTGAATGTTGATCATGTTGGTCCTCAGGTGGTATCCATTCCACCTCTGGACATTCACCCTGCCCCTAAAGGACCAAGCTCTTCTTCAGCTACAAAGCCAGTTATCACTTCACCCCCCTTGTTGATACTGCTTTGGAATTCTTTCGATCCCAGAATGAGAAGGAACCAACCTTTGCTCCTTCCCAGGAGCCAGCTGTTGTGGAGGTTACCTCCTCATCTAAGGAGGCCTCTCAAAAACTGACTCCACATCCTTCTCTATCAGCATCGAATTCACAACTTTTGCCGATGTCCTCGCCACCACCATCGCCTCTACCATCCCAACCAATACCACCAGCTGTGTCAACATCGTCTGTTCCCTCGACATCTGAACTGAACCCTAGAGCTGCTTCCATCTCTGCTTCTCCAGTGAAAACAGTTCCCTCTTACAGCCACTTATCAAAATCTGATGCGCTACCTCTCAAAGAAATACCAAAGACAAAACTCAAGCCTTCGATGCCTCCTTTGTCATACTCCAAACCTAAGGCTAGTATGATACGAACTACTTCCGCTGGTAGTTCAAATCCAAAATCTCCTACCCCTAAGGGTAGGAAGAAATCTACCGTTATGCTTAATCAGTAACAGTTTCCAATTATTAATTGGAACCTCCAAGGTTTCTTCCCTAAATGGGAAGAGTTCAAGCTCCTGCTTAAGGATTACAATCCCGATTGTATTGCTTTACATGAGACTTACTTGGTGCGAGTACCCAACATTTCGGGTTTTATGGGATATTATAAGAACTCCGAAGAACCAATTCATGGTTTTGCTGTTTTTGTTAACAAGAGGGTTCCCCACAACCAGCTCTCTCTTAACACAGACCTGCAGGCGGTTGCTGTCTGCCTGTTTTCCAGTCACCATTATTCGGTCTGTTCGCTGTATCGTCCTCCTGGCGAGGAAAGAGATAGAGCTGTTTTAGCTACAAAGTTAGCTAATTTAATTTCTCAACTCCCTCCTCCCTTTTTATTGATTGGCGACTTTAATGTTCGACACCCCCTTTGGAGGGACAATGATAACAACCTTAGAGGAAACATGATTAGAGATTTCTGGGTACTAATGAATGATGTCTGCTTTCTTAACGATGGCAGCCACATCATTTCACATCCAGACGAACAGCTTTACATGTGTGGACTTGTCTCTCTGTTCACCAAGCTGTAGAGCTGATTTTGACTGGGCAATGGATCCTGACTTGTGAGGCAGTGATCACTTCCCCATTGTAATAACACCATGTACAGGTGGTCCTACTCCACCACCTATCAAAAGATGGAATATAAAAAAGGCAAACTGGCCTAAGTTCAGGCACCTCTCGAGCCATGATGGGTCCTTCCCTCATGAAAATATTGAAGTGGCTAGCCCACGTCAATCATGCAGCTAATTCCTCCATCCCGCTCTCCGGCTCAACTGCTCGTGGATTACAATTGCCCTGGTGGTCTGCTGAATGCTCGAGAGTTGTCACTGAATGTAAACAGGCTTGCTCGTAACCGAGCAAGGGCATCACGGCGACGCACCCTTCGACGAGCTCGAAAGTCCTTGTTGGATGGTTACATCGCATCAATATGTTGGCAGACCCCTGTAGACAAAATCTGGAAGAAAGTCAAAAAGCTATTAGGGAAATCCAATGGCTTTACAGCTCTCACATTGTTCAGTGCGGAGATCTGTTGGGAGACTTGTTTGTTATTTCCTATGTTTTGGCTGGATCGTTTGCTAATATTTCAAGCCCAGACAACTATTCCATACACTTCCAGCGCTTTAGGCTCGAACAAGAGCAGCATCCTATCTTTATGGAGCATAACATGGATAATGAGCCTTATAACCGGCTCTTTTCTATCCATGAGCTCCATAATGCACTGAAGCACTGTGGATCCACTGCACTCGGATCGGATGGCATTTCTTATAATATGATTATGAATATGCATCCAGCCCTCCTCTCACATTTGCTGGACATCTATAACTTCATCTGGATTAGGGGCTGCTTCCCTTCTATATGGAGGGAGGCTGTGATTTTACCTTTCCCAAAACCAGGAAAGGATGGGATCGAACCCACCCATTACCGCCTCATTGCCCTTACTAGTTGTCCATGTAAATTGTTTGCGAGAATGATAAATACAAGACTCGTCTAGTTTTTGGAGACAAACCATCTATATCTCCCTCTCAATCAGGGTTCAGAAAAAAAGAGTACCATCGACCTGCTTGTTAGAATGGAGTCTTATATATATATATAAGATGCTTTTTCAAAGAGGCAGCATTCTGTTGCTGTTTTCTTTGATATTGAGAAAGCATATGATACCACTTGGAGGTGTGGTATCCTTAGGCAACTTCATGATTGGAGCCTGCGGGGCTTTCTCCCCAAGTTTGTAGAGCAATTTCTCATGTGGCGCACACTACGTGTAAAAGTTGGAAATGCCCTATCAGAGCCCGTAAAACAAGTTGAGGATGTACAAGGGGCGGTCAATAAGTTTTGCGAATCGGTAGGGCAAAACAGAGGAAGGGGGATGGATGTTTGTGGGGGTGTTAGGACAAGTTATGACAAGTCAGGACCTGCAGCCGCACGCTCCTGCCTCGTCTATTTAAGAAGCAGTAGCTGATCGCAGATCGTCAGTCACAAATTTTTCAACAATGGAGAAGGTTGAGCACCGCGCAGTGATCAAATTTTTTACCAAGGAAGGCAAGAATGCAAAAGAGATCCATGAACGCATGGTTGCATTGTACACTGACACCGGCCCTTCCTATGCAACAATTGCTGGCTGGAATAGGGAGTTCCGCCATGGTCGTGAGTCCCTTGAAGATGACCCCCGTCCAGGACGCCCGTCAGACATGACCAACGAGGACAATGTGGCCCGTGTGGAGAGGATGATCCTCGAAAATCGACCGGTGAAGGTCGAAGAAATCGATCGAGAACTTGCAATATCACATGGAAGTGTTATCAACATCATCCACGACAATTTGGCCGTTGGGTCCCTAGAAACCTCACGCCCCATGATCGACTTCAACGTCGTCAAAGTCCACAAGGCCAAGAGTTGCACAAGCTGCCTTGCGCGAGTGCGGATTCGAAGAGCTCCTAGCGACTACTTTTTATTCCGCCAGCTCAAGGCTGCACTGCGTGGACGCCGGTTTGGGGACGATGAAGATGTCCGGCTCGCCGTCCAGGAGTGGATTGAACTGCAGTCGGGAGATTTCTAGTTGTCGGGAATTCGAAGCCTCAGGGACAAGTGGCGCAAGTGCATTGACGTCGAGGGTAGTTATATTGAAAAATAATAAAACACTTTTCCTCATATCTCGTTTCCTTATATCCGAATTGCAAAACTTATTGACCGCCCCTCGTACCACAGGGAAGTGTCCTCAGTGTCATCTGCTTCTCTGTGGCCATCAATAGCATTATCGCAAATCTCCCAGCTGAGATTTCCTCAACTCTATATGTGGGTAAGTCGACTTAGCGTTTATCTGTTCATCGCCTAGACTTCCATTTGTCATCCATAATCTACAGCGGGTTATAAATACTGTAGCTGATAATGCTTCTTTCAAAGGCTTCCGCTTTTCCGCAGTAAAGTCCAAGGCTGTCCACTTTTACAATCATAGATCGGTGACATGGGACCCTCCCCATTTGTCGCTCTATGGTGTCCCTGTCACCTTTGCGCCCCATTTCAGATTTCTAGGGATGATCTTTGATTCAAGGCTTTCCTGGATGCCTTGAAAAGGTCTTGTCTGAAGAGGATGGACATAATGAAATTACTGCCACACACTTCTTGGGGAAGTGATCGACGTACCCTGTGGCTTTTGTATTCAGCATTGGTCCAGTCAAAGCTGGATTATGGGTCAGAGGTGTACTTCTCTGCCTCGCCGTCCATCCTTGAAAAATTAAATACTGTGCGTAACCTGGGTGTGAGCCTGGCTTCTGGAGCCTTCAAGTCCTCCTCTGTGTGGAGTCTATGCAGAGAACGGGGCTCTTCCTCTTCCTTTTCACTGGCTCAAGTCTAACCTCAAATATCTTTTTAGACTTGAGTAATTACCATGATCGCCAGTATATGAGTGCACGTTCAATTTGCGAACAGTGGCCTTATATGATAGATTTTCATCCCTGGCTCGCCCCTTTGCCCTGCTCATGGCCGAGCACACAGGACATCTAAGGGAGTCTTCTGTTATTCCATTTTCATTACCAAAGATTTTCCCATGGCTCATACCACCTGTAGTGGTATGCAAGGGGCTTATTGATAGGCCCAAGGATCAGTTCTTACCTGTAGCCTTGAGAACCATGTATGATCAACACTCCTTCCACCATCGGTCTAGCACCTTTGTGTTTAGCGACGGGTCCAAGTCTTCCCATCTCAGACAGCATTGGTTCGCCTACCAAGTGCAGCTTCTGTTTTCACAGCAGAACTTGTTGCCATTCTTGCTACACTCTTTGTTATTGCTCCTATGCCATCTGGTTGTCTTACAATTTTCTCTGACTCCCTTAGTTCTCTGGAGGCACTGGGTGCTTTTGGTTCTAGCCATCCACTGGTTTCCAATATCCAGCAGTGGCTTTTTTATCTTTCTCCTATTCACAAGATTTCTTTTTGCTGGGTGCCCAGTCATGTGGGCATCCCAGGTAATGAAAGGGCAGATGCTGCAGCCAAGGAGGCGGCATGATTGGGGACACCCTCATCAGCCCCAGTCCCACTTCGTGATGTCTATCCCCTCATCACTGAATATGTAATCGGCTTATGGCAGAATATGTGAGATGAGCTTCCTCCCACCAAGCTCCATTCCATAAAACCTTCAGTCCTCCCATGGCCACGTACCATGAGACCATGTAGACTGGAGGTTATTTTGTGCCGACGGAAGATAGGCCATTGCCGTCTCACTCATGGGCACTTGATGAATGGGCAGCCCCCACCTTTGTGCATCCTGTGCAGCTCTCCATCCTTCACATCTTTGCAAAGTGTCCCCTTTTGAGAAATCTTGGGAGGAGGGTCTTCCCTTAAATTACTGGGCTGATGGCCCTCCAGCAGGTTCTGCCGGGCATCTTGTCTGAGACTCGTGTCTCTTTTAGTGTGAATATAATTTTTTAATTTTTCGAAGAATCTAATCTTTTAGCCAAAATTTAATATATTGTTTCATGATTTTATATTCTCTATTCTCATATCTATTGTTGATCCATCTATAGTCTATGTTTTTATCCTTTGTCGAGTCCTCAGAATATGGGCAGCTCTTCGGACTGCTTGGCAAAGAAGATGGGAGACGGTCGAAGGGAACTTAAAGTTGCGTGCCATTGCGCCGCGACTGTTCCCATGGACCTATCCCCCAATGCCGCGACGGCTTCAGGTCGCTTTCTGTCGTCTCCGAATCGGACACACTCGTGTGACGCATCGCTATTTGATGGAGCGCTCGCCTGCGCCCTATTGCGACGACTGCGTCGTCTCCCAGACTGTTCGGCAGATTCTTGTCGAATGTCCCAGTCTGGGTGATCTTCGCGCACGTTACCTGTCCCCGTACCGGGATGGGCGGGGTCGCTACCGCCTGTCCCTTCTACTCGGGACGAGTGCGTGCACATTGACTGGTGGACTTGTTGACCTTTGGGGCGAGGCTGGCCTTCTCCCTTTCATTTAACTAGGTTTAGTTGTTGTTTTTGTTATTGTTTTGTTATTGTTATTTCTTTTTATTGTTGTTTCCTGTTCAAATTTTTTAAAGTAGCCTAGAACTAGGCTTTTTGTTTACAGCGACTTATGCCTAAGTGGGCAGTCGCCAGATAGCCCCTTAAAAAAAAAAAATGTTGAGTTCTCGATAGTTTATTTTTGATATCCTTTTACACCTCTTGATGGTTTTAAATTTCTGTACTTCCATTCTATTGATTTTAATTTCATAGCTATATTTTTGTATATTCTCCAGATGTCGATATTTTTATTGAGAACACTCATGCAAATTACACGTCCTTGAATTTGGCTGCAGGCTAGTCCGTTTGGGCTTTACAGCATTTATTTTTGGCACTATTCATTCATTCCCTCTTCTCTGGAGGTCCCCTTGGGCTATTCCCTTTTTCCAGGGGTAGTCACTCCTTTGCTTTCACAGGGACTGTCAAGAAAGCACGCAGGTGGCCCAATATTGACCACTTCCCGTGGGACTGGCTCGATAGGGTCAACCCCTTTAGGTGCGCAAGGGATGACTGAGCCCGTTGGTCCGTGTGCCCTAATGTCCTGCAATTGTGTATTACAGGGGGCCGGCTTACCTGCCCGCCTCTCTTCCGCGATGGATGCTGACTCGAATCAATTAGAAGATAAAAAAGGACCCTCGGATGGGATCTGTGCTCTTCGGGAGGGGGGGGCACATGGAGTTCCCCTCCCCCTGAGATTATCATGTTCGCTCAGGTGACCTAGCCCCAGATAGTTGGATCTTCCATGAGGTCGCCCGGGCTCGGTGCCAAGAAGACAACCCGAGTCCGCCCCTGTGCAAGCTTCTCCTCAGACGGCTCGGTTCCCCGAAGATTCACAAGGAGAGGAGGGCCCTCCTTTCCTGGCTGATGCCCCTGTGACAGACAAGACCTCGATCTTAGAGAAGGTTTTGCTGAAGCCGGTCCATCCGTCCTAAGGGCTCCTTCCGGCAGAGGAGAGAAGCGGGTTCATTCCCCACCCTCCTTTCCTAAAAAGAAGAAGAAACTAAAACGAAAAATACTAAGGGCTCCTCTTCTTCGGCGGGAGCCCCGATAATGGACGGGTCCGCTCCCGTTCGCCACCTCCGGCCCCGGTGTTCCCCGGGTGAAGAGTCCCAGGCAAAGACCAAAATTGCAAGTGCGCAGAGCGGAGTCTCGCTTATGTCGGGGCTCCTCATTCAGAGACTACCTATCATTTTCGAACTCGCTGGCTTCAAATGCTTTATGGTTATTCGCTCCACTGATGGCAGTATGTTGGCCAAGGGCAACGTGATGCTTCAGAGGAGAACACTATCTAGCGTGATTGGTAGAGAACCGAAGATGACCAGTTTCTCGGACAGTAGCCTTCTGGCGAATGCGCCGAATCCCTCCGAGGCGGCCATGATTAGTGCTCTTCGGACACTTGATGGCACGCCGGTGAGTATGACGCCACACACTACCATGAGCTTCGTGAAAGGGGAGGCTTAGGCGATGGAACTCATGGACTACTCCATAGATGACATCACCTTAGACCTGGCCCACCATAGAGCGGTCAAAGTCGACCGTGTGATGAGAAAACAAGGAGGGGCGTCGATACCCAACCCTACACTCTTCGTCACGTTCGACTAAGAAAAGCTCCCTGAGTCGGTGCGTGCCGGTTGGTATCGCTACCGCGTGAAGGCATTTGTGCCACCGCTTTGGCCATACGAATCGCTCCTGTAGACGTGCAAATTCGGGGTTACCCCAAGTGTGTGTAAGTTGCTCCAAGGCTGAACACGATAAGTTCAAATCGCGTTTGGGCAAGTGTCTCAATTGCAGACAGCCGCACCCTGCTGCTTCGAAGCAATGTGGTGCGTATCTCCTTGAGAAGGAAATCCTGGCCGTTCAGGCCCAGGATCGTGTCTCATTTCGCGAGGTTAAGGACTTGGTCCTGTCGCGCCCGGCACTGCCTGGGACGTCTTATGCCTCAATGTTAAAAAGTTCCTCTCTGCTCCTGGCCCCTCCAGTCCTATGAGCACGGTCGTTTCCGCGCCTATTCGGAATCCTTCTGGGGATTCTACCCACCCCATGCGTTTCCCTGGTAGACCTTGCGTCACAAAAGGTTCACACCCATCCCCAGCTAAAACCAAGGCTTCCTCCTCTTCCCTCAGCGTGACCGTTTCCCGTAAGGCGAAAGGGGCGCGCGCCTCCACCGAGTCGTTAGACTCACAGCAGTCAACACCCCTGAAGTGGCTTGTGAGACCATCTTTCGGGGTTCCTAATGCTTTCCCCGAAAGGAGGAAAGCACCAACGGAGTTTTGGCTCCCTTGAGTGCTAGGCTGGGTGCTTTGAAGACAGTGGATCCTCCAAAGGAGGCAACCCTGCCTCCAAAGCCGCCTGCCTAAGGTTTCGAGGCGGAAGGAGGAAAACACTCGCATGGCTAGCCCAACCTTCCCCGATAAGTCCTCGAAGGCGACACCGCATTGTTCGGCCAACAGCGCCTGGAGTTCTGCCTCCGGGAAGCGTACGGCCATTCCCGTGAGGGTCTGGGTGTTCTCTTCCAAGAGGGCCCCCGCATCTCCTCTGATCTAGGCCTGAAGGGCATATTCTTTCAATAGAATTAACGCAGACTCCGGGCCTACTGGGAGGCTCGTCTCTTCCCGTTTTTCCTTAGCTATCTTTTTGCAGGAGACCATGCATGGCACTTGACCCCCGCCCACTCTCCCGGGGTATAAGGGTTTTGCGACCCCACCACCACGAGTTGACCGGGCTGGGGGATGCACGGTTTACACCCGGCATGATGTCTCCGTTCTTCTCTTTGCTTTAGATACCTCCTTCAGGCAGTAGCTGTGCAGCAGCACCTTGATAGGAGCTATACTGTTATTTCTGCGTACATTCCACCGCCAGAAAACTTCGGCCGCCTCGTTCTACGGTTGCCGAGGCCCTTTCTTTTGCTCGCGGATCTGAACGGTAGACACCCCTTCTGGGAAGACTACTCGATCAATTGCAGGAGTCAGGTCCTTGCTGACCTAATTGACGAGATGGAGATGAGTTTACGCATCACTGCCCCAGAACCGCATCATTTTCCGCTCTCGATCTATCTTTGTGCTCTCCGGAAGCACAGCCGATTTTGGTTTTGGGGTAATCGATGAACTCCATGGTGGTGATCGCTTTCCCATTCAAATATTTTCCTGGCCGCTGCCACCCGAGAACCCGCCCCGGTAGTGCTTGGCGCGGGAACGGTGCTCCGCATTTCAGGAAATCATTGATTTCTCTTTCTCAGTCGAGGAGTTTAGATCGGTTGATAAGGCCGTTGAGTTCTTCTCCGGCAACCTCATCGCCGTGAGCCTAATAATAGTCCTAGAATGTCTGGCCGTTTTGCTCGCCAACAGCTCCTTTGGTACTCTGCCGAGTATGAGACTGCCCTCAAACAGAAGCGTTATGCCTAAATGCGCTATAAGCACCGCCCGAACGATTTCATTGGCGGCGAATTTAGGCTCCGGTATGTTTCGAAGCACCCCCCCTTCTCCGCGCTCTTCCGTACGGGGCATACCTGTCTTTTCATTAAACGGGAAAACCCCTCTAGATAAAGTGTTAGCTTTCTCCGCATTCTCTAGCAATGATGCTCCTCCGCCAGCATTCAAAACGCTTCGTTATGTCGCGGAAGGCCGCTGACTGGATTTTACCTTTTGAGTCGGAGAACCCTTCACTGACCCTACATTGAGTGATTTGCTTTCCGCTCTCGCCGCCCGTCTGGATGATGTCCCATACGAGATGATTCAATACCTGGATGAGTAAGGCATGGCCTTTCTGTTTGTTAGATTTGTTCAACATGATCTAGGTAGAGTGTATCCTCCCAGACTCCTGACGAATCGCTACTGTTCTCGCTTTTTGCAAGCTGGGGAGAGATCACTCTACCCCGGCCGGTTTCCGCCCAATCTCTTTAACCGCCAGTGTGTGCCAGTTGATGGAGAAATTGGTAAATGTTAGATTAGCCTTTTTTTGGGACAGCGGAGGCTATCTGTCTTCTGCACAGTGCGGCTTCCGCAAGTTTCACTCCACGTCGGATGCTCTGCTCTAACTGGAAAATACCGTCTGCTAGGCCTTCCTTTATAGACAGCACTACGCCACGGTGTTTTCGATCTAGAGAAGGCCTATGATACCCCATGGCGATACGGTATCATGGAGACTCCACATGATGGGGGTCTGGGGGTGCCTCTCAATCTCTATATCTGAATTTTTGCTAAATCGGCGATTCCGTGTACGGGTTTGGGGAGCCCTCTCCGGCCCAATGGAGCAGGAAGAGGGTGTCCCGCAGGCAAGTGACCTCAGTGTCACACTCTTTGCCCTGAGCAGCGCTTGGGGCGCTGATAGGGCTACTGCCTAATTTTTTTTATCGATCCTTTGTTCGCTCGAAGCTCGACTACGGATGCGAGTTTTATGCATCCGCAGCCGAGCGTTTATTGTGGAAGGTGGATTCGATCCACCACACCGGCCTTCGCCTTGCGACCGGTGCCTTCCGCACTTCCCCCATTGAGAGCCTGTTGGTCGATGCGGGGGAGATGCCACTCGCTCTGCGCCGCGTGCAGTGCATCACTCGCCTGTACGCGCGAGCCCGGCGCCTCCCTCAGTCACCAACAGCTCTCACTGCATCCGCAGCTGATCTCGATGGTGCCTATGCCGCCGAGGGACGCCAGTCATACCCTAAGCCCTTTGGGTTTAGGGCCAGGAAACTCCTTAGAGATGTAGATATAGCTCTCTGGCCGGTGGCGCCCCTAGTTCTGCCCAGGACGCCACCCTGGAGGGTACCACATTTGGCTATTTGTCGCCACGCCTCTGCTCCCAAAGCTTGTACTGCGCCGGGAGTATTGCGTTCGACCTTTTTGGAGCACACATCGTGTCACGCTGGAACCGTGCCAGTGTATACGGATGGCTCCAAGTCCCAAGAGGGGGTCGGCTTCCACGCCGTATCCCCTCTGTTTGAAGTCAGCGGGGCTCTACCATGCGCTGCGTCTGTCTTCACGGCCGAGCTGGTGGCAATACACCACTCGGTACGGGAGATTACGCGACGTGCCCGGTTCGGAGACCGGATTGTGATCTATAGCGACTCACAAAGCGCCCTGAGTGCTCTCGGGGCATTGGAATCTCCGCATTCCCTGGTTCGCGAAATCCGTGACGCCACGGTTTTGGCGAGCCGGGCAGATGTCGAGATTATCTTCTGCTGGGTTCCTGGACATGTAGGAATTGCGGGGAATGAGCGCGCCAAAGAGTCCGCGAGGACTCTGCCACCGGACCAGCGTTTCGCTCTTCCTCACACTGACTACATGGCAGGAATACGGGCAGCTCTTCGGACTGCTTGGCAAAGAAGATGGGAGACGGTCGAAGGGAACTTAAAGTTGCGTGCCATTGCGCCGCGACTGTTCCCATGGACCTATCCCCTAATGCCGCGGCGGCTTCAGGCTGCTTTCTGTCGTCTCCGAATCGGGCACACTCGTGTGACGCATCGCTATTTGATGGAGCGCTCGCCTGCGCCCTATTGCAACGACTGCGTCGTCCCCCAGACTGTTCGGCACATTCTTGTCGAATGTCCCAGTCTGGGTGATCTTCGCGCACGACACCTGTCCCGGTACCGGGATGGGTGGGGTCGCTACCGCCTGTCCCTTGTACTCGGGACGAGTGCGTGTACTTATTGACTTTTTGGGGGAGGCCGGCCTTCTCCCTTTCATTTAACCCGGTTTAATTGTTGTTGTTTTTGTTATTGTTTTTGTTATTGCTTTGTTATTGTTATTTCTTTTTATTGTTGTTTCCTGTTCATTTTTTTAAAGTAGCCTAGAACTAGGCTGTTTGTTTACGGCAACTTATGCCTAAGTCGGCAGTCGCCAGATAGCCCCTTAATTAAAAAAAAAAAAATCTTTGCCCTGAGCATCAACGGCATCACCTCGGTGTTACCGGAAGATGTTCTTGCTACGCTCTACGTGGGTGACCTTTCACTCTCTTTTGGCGCGGCTCAGATGACAACTTTGGAACCGAGTTTCTCACTACGCCGAAGCGCACAGGCTTCGGTTTTCCTTGGCCAAGACTAAGGTGGTGCACTTCCGCCACCATCCACGGCTCCACCCCCACCCAGACTTGTTTCTAAATGTGTGCCTCGAACTGGGGGACCCGCACCGTTTCCTTGGTCTTGTATTTGACCGATGTCTCACCTGAGAGGCTTCTATTCGCAGCCTTATGATCTCTGTACCCGTGTCATGGATATTCTTCGCTCCGTGATGTTCCTTACTTTTTTATCGATCCTTTGTTCGTTCGAAGCTCGACTACGGATGCGAGTTTTATGCATCCGCAGCCGAACGTGTATTGCGGAAGGTGTACTCGATCTACCACACCAGCCTTCGCCTCGCGTCCGGTGCCTTCCGCACGTTCCCCATTGAGAGCCTACTTGTCGATGCTGGGGAGATGCCACTTGTCTTGCGCTGCGTCATGCACAATTCATTATTCGCCTGTACGCGATAGCCCGGCGCCTCCCTCAATCGCCAACAGCTCTCACTGCATCTGCAGCTGATCTCACGGTTCCCATGCTACCGACAGACGCCAGTCATACCTAACCCTTTTGGGTTTAAGGCTAGGAAACTCCTTCGAGAGTTAGGTATACCCCTCGGGCCGTTTGCGCCCCTGGTTCTGCCCTATGACTATTTGTCACCACACCTCTGCTGACAAAGCTTGTACAGCGCCGGGAATATTGCGTTCGGCCTTTTTGTAGCACACTTCGTGTCACGCAGGAACCGTGCCAGTGTATACGGATGGCTCTAAGTCCCGAGAGGGAGTAGCTTTCCACGCCGTATCCCCTCTATTTGAAGTCAGCGGAGCTCTGCCAGGCGCTGCGTCTGTCTTCACCGCCGAGCTGGTTGCAATACACCGCTCGGTACTGGAGATTATGCCACGTTCCCGGTTCGGAGACCTGATTGTGATTTATCGAGACTCACAAAGTGCCCCGAGTGTTCTCGAAGCATTAGAATCTCCACATCCCATGGTTCACGGTATCCGTGACTCCACGGTTTTGGCGAGCCAGGCGGATGTCGAGATTATCTTCTACTGGGTTCCTGGACATTAGGAATTTCGTGGAATGAGGGCGCCAAAGATTCCCCGAGGACTGGCATTGTATGTGCTATGTTTTTTGGTAGTTTGTGCTGCTTTTTGTGGATGCCATTCTTGTTGATTTGGTGTGATATGGGCTATTTGAGAGGAGGGAGGGATGGTTTACCAGTCTACTGAGTTGTATTGTTGTTTAAGATCAATTGGGTGATTGTAGATAGTACCATTTTAAAAGGGTGGATATCCCGGCCCAGCCACACCAGGTAACAATTTGAGGCTGCATCCCTTTCCAGGCATGGGTTGTATTCCAGTAATGCACCAATGATCTGCTTGATTTCTCACTTGGTTGGGGTGGTTGGTCTTCATTGTACAAGCTACCAGACTAGGACCATTAACCCTTTATGCTCGTATGTGGTCACATAAAAAAAGAAGTTTATAGCTAGCGAAATTACATGCCTAGAATAGCAAGTGAGTAGGACGAGTGTGACACATGTTCTCTTTATGTTCACACAAGGGCTGCATCAGATTTGCACGCAGTTTGCCACTAATATTTACCAATTAATAGAAATGATAAATGTAATTAATGTTTTTTTATTTTTAAAAATTCATTCAGAGTATATAGGGTAAAATATTCTCTTTTGATTATTTCATTTCCCCTTATAATTAGTCCCATCTCCATTTTTTGCTTCCTCATTTGTACATGTTGTTTCGCAGGCACAAAGATATGACGAAACTTTGGTTAAATTTCTTGTACATTATTTCTCGTGGTCTAGAAGGTCGTCGTGTGAGGATCCCTTCCTTGATGGTACAATTCCTGGTGGAGATCTCAAAAATGTTCTCCATGCCCCAGGGCAACATGTATGAAACAGTCGCTAATTACATGTGGCTGAAGCAAAGCCTGCCATTGTTTGAGGTGAGATCCATGTTGAGACACCCCATCAATCCATTCCTGTTTTGCACATTTTTTCTCTATTTTTCATTGTTCGTTTTGGACTTTTTCTTTCTTTTTCACTTTTTTTGTTTTAAATGTTTTTGTTTTATTTTTCACATTTGCTTTTTTTGTTTTGTTTTTTCATTTTCACTTTCTGTTTTGTTAATTTTTTTTCATTTTCACTTCCTGTTTCGGCCCATTCTTTTCTCCTCTTTTTTGGACATGCTTTATGTTCTATATGTTACCATTCCTCTTTTGCATGTTTTGTACTTTTTCACTATTTAGTAGGATTCAATGCCCCCACTTTCAATAAAGTTGAAACCTAAGTACTTAAAATGCATTCGCACCCTCAGTGAGTAACTGTCTGGCAACAAAGGAGAGAGATGCACACCAATCTGAATTTATTCTTACACTTTTTATATATTCAATGCGCTACAACTAAGCCAACTGTAAACACCACTTCTAATTTTAGTAAATTAAGCCACATCAGATGTAATTAGTCACTGGATGGAGTCCCTTTTTGGCACCCTTCATTGTGTCTGCCACACGCTCTAAATACTTGTGAGGTTTAGATCCCTAGTTAATCACCTCACAGGGAGGTAGCCTGTGTAGCCTGGTACGCTTGGTACTTGAAGGAGGTGCACATCCTCCTGGCCTGAGTACAAATTAGGGAATCCTGTCACTGAGTTGTTTTATATCTTAATGGATGTAATTCTTATAGAAGTAGAGTAAGTGGATGGACAAGGATGTAAGGTTGGTGAGGGATGTGTACTTTTTTTGTTGGTGTATCCTGATGACCTGATGTTAGTGGATTAGAGTGAAGCCAAAATGTTAATTGGCCTTTAACTAGATATGTGTGTGGATAGGGCTGAAACTACATGCATCAAATACTGAATTGATTGTGAGGGATGGAGTGGAGTGTGATTTTAGATTGCATGTTGGGAGCCTTGAACGAGTGAAATATTTCAAGTATTTAGGATGTATTGTGAGTTAGAGTGGAAGAGATGAAACACTTTGTGATGCTAGTTTGAAAAGTAGGAACTTCAGTGATGATTCAGCCTGCATGATAATGCTAAGGTTTTGAGTTGAATGCGCAATTGAAGTTGCAAAAGAGTATTCTGGTTCAAACGATACTCTAGGAGAGAGATAGACCGTGGTATGAAAAAAGAGAGAAAGATCACTAGTGAGAGACCACATGCACATTTTGAGGTCGAGGCTGGTTGTGAGTTGATGATGAAAGACGTGAAAGAGTATTTTACTGAGAATTTTCTAATGTGAAATGGACATAGGAGAAGAATTGATCAGAATAGATGTGGGAGGCAAATATGAGCGGATGATGTAGATGGATGAGTTTTTGGGAGGGGGGCTTTTTGCCCCAGTTTAGCCTCTTCTTTCTGACACCCTGTCCTCTTACCTTACTTTCTCACATTGAATACACTCTCTACTACAACTTTCTCTGGTCAGCCTCTAATTTCACAGGGTAGAGGCCGACCAGCTTTTTCTAACTCAACCATCCCAGATCGAGCTGAGTGGGGAGGGGACAAGGCCCCCTCAACCCTGAGCTCCGGTTTTGGGAGATGAATTTTTAATAACCTACCTAACCCCCACCTTCACCTTCCTCACACCCCCTTTCTCTCTCCTTTTCACAATCTATCGACTTTATGCCGAGCTTAAGGTGGAACTGCCATGCCGATGGGCTGTCAGGTAACTAGGCGGGAGGAATGGCCTCAAATGGTGGCAGCTCGCTTTGCCGGCCCCGTATTCACCTCTCGCAGAGCAGGCTACTGCGTGGGGTGATGAGCGTTTGCGTCCCGTGCTAAAAAAGGGGTCACCATGCCCAATGATGAATTAAAAAAAATACTCCCTCTCTACCTTTCCCTCGACCATCGCCGGAGCAGCCTTCGGGCAGCTCCACTAAAAAAATGGAGGTTTTCCCCTGTGCTTTTGCGGGGGACCCTCCAAATTTCTTTTATCGGAGAGGAAGCTTACTCCTCTCCCCCTTCTCTGGAGGTGCCCTTGGGTGCCTCCCTCTTTCTAGCGGCAGTCCCTTTTCTTTCACAAGGGACTGCCAAGAAAGCACGCAGGCGGCTAAAAATTGACTGCGTCGATAGGGGCAACCCCATCATGGGGTCACTGTACGTGCCCCCTTCTCTTCCTCGGCGGATGCCAGTTCGCCATCATTAGGTAAAAAAGGTAGCACGAATGGGATCTGTGATGTCTCGGGGGGGGGGGGGTATGGCCACATGGCGATCCCCCCAGAGATGGACATGGTCCCTGAGGGGAACCCGCTTCAGACGGTCGGATCTTCCATGAGATCGAACCCGGGCTCGGTGCCAAGCACATAACCCTTGTCCGCCCTTATGCAAGCTCCTCCCCAGAAGGCTTGGGTCCCCGATGCCTCATAAGGAGAGGAGGGATCTCCTCCCACGGCTGTTGCTCATATGATAGGCTAGACCTTCTCCATTTCAGAGAGGGATCTTGCCGAGGCCGGCCCATCTGGCTTAGGAGCTCCTGCCTGCGGAGGAGAGAAGCGGGTTCATTCCCCACCCTCCTCTCCAAAAAACGAAAAAGACTGGGCTCCTCTCCCGCTGCGGGAGCAGTGGGGACGGACGTGTCTGCTGCCAATTTCAATAAGCTACCAACCAAAGATCGGCACCTCTGGCCCTGTTGCCTCTCCGGGTGGAGAGTCCCAGACGAAGACCACAACTGCGCAGAGCGGAGCCTTGATTACGTCAGGGTCCCTCATTAAGAGGCTACCTGTCGTTTTCGAGCCCGCTGGCTTCAAACACTCGTTATTCGCTCCACTTGACGGCTGAAAATTGACCGCGCGATTTTGGAGCGCGTCGATACGGCCACCCCCTCAGGGGGTCACTGTACGTGCCTCCGTGTCTTCCTTGACGGGGAGCCTTTTGGCGAATGCGCCGGATCCCTCCGAGACGGCCATTATTAGTTCTCTTGGGATACTAGATGGCATGCCTGTGAGTGTGACGCCGCATTCTGCCATCAACTTCGTGAAAGACGTAAGTAGTTTATGCGAGGGAACTCTTGGACTACTCCATATATGACATCACCTTAAAGCTGGCCGGTCATGGTCGAGCGTGTGATGAGAAAACAGAGAGGGGCCTCGAGAGCCACCCCTACACTCTTCGTCACGCTCGACTGTGACAAACTCCCCGAGTCGGTGCGTGCTGGTTGGTATCGCTACCGCGTGAATGTATTCGTGCCACTGCCGCAGAGGAGCTACTACTGTCACCGGTTCGGCCATACTAATCGGTCCTGTAGCCGTGCAACGTCGTTGTTACCCGAAGTCTGTGTAGGTTGCTCCAAGGCCACACACCATAAGTCCAAATCGTGTGGCCAAGTGTGTCAATTGCGGAGAGCCGCACCCAACTTCGAACCAATGTGGGGCGTCTCTCCTTGAAAGAGAAATCCTGGCCGTTCCAGCTCAGGATCGCCTCTGATTTCGCGAGGATAAGGACTTTGTCCTGGTACGCCCGGCGCTGCATGGGACATCCTATGCCTCAATGTTAGGAAAGACACCCTCTGGTCCAGGCTCCTCCAGGCTTACGAGCACGGTTGTTTCTGCCGCCATTCGGAAGACTCGGAGACTGTGGATCCTCCAAAAGAGGGACTCCCGCCTCCGAAGCCGCCCCGCTCTCCTAAGGTTTCGAGGCGAAGGGAGGAAAAGATTCGCATGGTGAGTCGAACTCTCCCGATAAGTCCTTGAAAGCGACAGCGCCTTCAGCGCTTTGTCCGGCCAACATCGCCCAGAGTTCTGCCTCCGGGAAGCGTACGGCCATTTCCATGACGGTCTTTTCTCTTCGTAAAAGACGGCCCCCTCGTGACCTCGAGCTAGTCCTGGAGGGCATATTCCTTCAATGGAACGAACTGCCGCTAACTCTGGGACAACTGGGAGGAGTTTCGTAGGCTCGTCTCCTCCCCTCCCCTTCCCCATTAGCTATTTTTTTGGAGGAAACCAGGCTGGGCGCCTGCCCCCGGCCCACCCTCCCGGGGTATACGGGTTGTGCGACCCACCACCACGGTATGGGAGCCCGGCAGGAGGACGCGCGATTTACACATGATGTCTCCGTTCTTTTCTTCGCTTTAGATACCTCCTTTCAGGCAGTAGCTTGCAGCTGCACCTTGATAGGAGGTATACTGTTATTTCCGCATATATTCCACCGTCAGCCGACTTCGACGCGGAGAACTTCCACCGCGTCTTGGCACGTTTGCCGAGGCCCTTTAGCTTGCTCGGAGATATGTACGGCAGACACCCCCTCTGGGGAAACTACTTGATTAATCCAGGGGTAAAGTCCTTGTCGACCTGATCGACGAGCTGGAGACGAGTTTATGCATCACTGCCATAGAGCCGCTTCATTTTCCTGTCTCGATCTATCTTTGTGCTCAGCCTGATTTTGGGTGGCGGGGTGGTCGATTACCTCTATGGTAGTGATCACTTTCCCATTCAGATATCATTTTCTGGGCCACTGCCACCCGAGAGTCTGCCCCTGTGGTGCTTGGCGCGGGCGCGGTGGTCCGCATTTCAGGAAATGACTGATTTCTCTCTCAGTCGAGGAGCTTAGGTCGGTAGATGAGGCCGTTGAGATATTCTCCGACAGCCTCATCGCAGTGGGCCTAACTACTATTCCTAGAATGTCTGTCCGTTTTGCACGCCGACCACTCCCGTGGTGTTCTGCCGAGTGTGAGATGGCCCTCAAACAGAAGCGTTATGCTAACATGTGCTATAAGTGCCGCCCGAACGACCTCACTGTCGGTGAATATCGTCGTGCTAGGTTCCGGTCTATTTCGAAGCATGCCCGCCGCTCCTCTTGACGGGCATACGTGTCTTCACTTAACGGGAAGACCCCTCTATTAGAGGTGTGGAAGCGAGTCAAAAGGATTCGGGGCAAGTTCTCGCAGGAGAATGGGACCGCAATCTCGGACCCCGCTTCCGTGGCGGAGTTCTTCGCATTCTCTAGCCGGGATGCTGCTCCGTGGAAAGCCGCCGATTGTACTTTACTCTTCTAAAGGCGTACAACCCTTCAACGACATGTTTACATCGAGTGAGTTGCGCGTTCCGCTATAGCTTCGTGCGCGGACACCGCCCCTGGTCCAGGCAATGTCCCGTACGTCATGCTTCGACACCTGGGGGAGCGAGGCAAGGCCTTTCTGTTAGATTTGTTCAACAAGTTGATGGAAAAATTGGTATATGTTAGATTAGCCTTTTTTCTGGACAGCGGAGGCCACCTGTCGTCTGCACAGTGCGGCTTCCGCAAGTTCCACCCCATGTTGGATGCTCTGCTCCGACTGGAAAATGCCGTCTGTGAGGCTTTCCTTCGTAGACAGCACTACGTCACGGTATTTTTCGATCTGGAGAAGGCCTATGATACCGCATGGCGATACGCCATCATAGAGACCTTCGACAGGATGGCTAGGGGACGCCTCTCAATCTTTATATCTCAATTTTTTCGAGATCGTCGATTCCGCGTACAGGTGGGGAAAGCCCTCTCCAGGCCAATGGAGCGGGAATGGGGGTCCCGCAGGAAAGTGTCCTCAGTATCGCACTCTTTGCCCTGAGCATCAACGGCCTCGCCTCGGTGCTGCCCGAAGATGTTCTTGCGTCGCTCTTTGTGGACGATCTTTCGATCTCCTTTGGCACGGCCCAGATGCCAACTCTGGAACGTCGACTCCAACGTGCATTGAACTGCGTCTCTGGCTATGCCAAAGCGCACAGATTTCTGTTTTCCTTAACCAAGCCTAAGCTGGTGCACTTGTGCCGTCATCCACGGCTACACCCTCACCCAGACCTGTTTCTAAATGGGGTTCGCCTAGAAGTGCTGGACTCGTACCGTTTCCTTGGTCTTGTATTTGACCGACGCATCCTCTGGTAGGCTCATATTCGCAGCCTTAGTGTCTGTTGTACCCGTTCCATGGATATTCTACATTCTGTGACCTTTAGCGCCTGGGACGCTGATAAGGTTACTGCCCTACATTTTTATCCATCCTTTGTTCGTTCGAAGTTCGTCTACGGATGCGAGTTTTCTGCATCTGCAGCTGAGCGTGTATTGCGGAAAGTGCACTCGATCCACCACACCGGCCTTCGCCTGGCGACCGGTCCTTCCGCACTTACCCCATTGAGAGCCTACTTGTTGATGCTGGGGAGATGCCACTCGCTCTGCGCTGTGTACAGTCCATTATTCGCCTGTACGCGCGAACCCGTGGCGCCTCTCATTCGCCAACAACTCTCACTGCATCCGCAGCTGATCTCGACGGTGCATATGCCGCTCAGATTTTCAGTCATATCCTAACCTTTTTGGGTTTATGGCTAAGAAACTACTTCGAGAGCTCGGTATAGCTGATGGTCTGGTGGCGCCCCTGGTTGTGCCCTTGGAGGGTACCACCTTTGACTCTTTGTTGACACACCTCTGTTTCCAAAGTTTCTACAGCGCCAAGAGTTTTGCGTTCGGCCTTTTTGGAGCACCCTTCGTGTTACGCTGAAACGGTGCGAGTGTATACCGATGGCTCCAAGTCCCAAGAGGTGGTCGGTTTCCACGCCCTATCCCCTCTGTTTAAAGTCAGCGGGGCTTTGCCAAGCGCTGTGTCTGTCTTCACGGCCGAGCTGGTTGCAATACACCGCTCGGTACGTGAAATAACCCGCGTGCCCGGTTCTTACACCGGACTGGGATTTATAGCGACTCACGAACCCCCTGCATGCTCTCGGGGCATTGGAAACTCCGCATCTCCTGGCTCACGATATCCGTGACGCCACTGTTTTGGCGAGCCGGGTGGATCTCGAGATTACCTTCTGCTGGATTCCTGGAGGGTCTTGCGACCCCACCACCGCGGGATGGCCGGGCTGGGGGATGCGCGGTTTACACCCGGCATGATGTCTCCGTTCTTCCTTTCTCTTTAGATACCTCCTTTCAGGCAGTGGCTGTGCAGCTGCACCTGGATAGGAGGTATACTATCATTTCTGCGTACACTCCACCGTCAGCTGACTTCGACGCGGGGGACTTCCGCCGCGTCGTGGCACGGTTGCCGAGGCCCTATCTCTTGCTTGGAGATCTGAACGGCAGGCATCCTCTCTGGGGAGATTACTCCATAAATCCCAGGGGACAAGTCCTTGCCGATCTGATCGAAGAGCTTGAGATGGGTGTCCTAAACGTGGATGAGTTTACGCATCACTGTCCGAGAACCGCTTCATTTTCTTGCCTTGACCTATCTTTGTGCTCTTCGGATGCACAGCCTGATTTTGATTGGGGGGTGGTCGATGACCTCCATGGTAGTGATCACTTTCCCATTCAAATATCATTTTCAGGGCAACTGCCGCCTGAGAGACCACCTCGGTGGTGCTTGGCGCGGGCGCGGTGGCCTGCATTTCAGGAAATGACTGAATTCTCTATCTCAGTCGAGGAGTTTAGGTCGGTAGATGAGGCCGTTGAGTTCTTCTCCGGCAACCTCATCGCCGTGGGCCTGACTACTATTCCTAGGACGTCTGGCCGTTTTGCACGCCGACCACTCCCATGGTGGTCGGCCGAGTGTGAGACGGCCCTCAAACAGAAGCGTTATGCCTACATGCGCTATAAGCGCCGCCCGAACGATTTCACTGTCGCTGAATTTCGTCGGGCTAGGGCTAGGTTCCGGTATATTTCGAAGCACGCCCGCCGCTCTTCTTGGCGGGCATACGTGTCTTCACTTAACGGGAAGACCCCTTTAGCTGAGGTGTGGAAGCGAGTCAAAAGGATTCGGGGCAAGTTCTCGCAGGACCCCCCTCCCGTTCTCCAGGAGAATGGGACCGCAATCTCGGACCCCGCGTCCGTGGCGGAATCCTTAGCGACCGCTTTTTCCGCATTCTCTAGCCGTGATGCTGCTCCGCCAGCATTCAATGCACGTCGTGATGTCGCGGAAGGCTGCCGGCTGGACTTTACCTCCAGAGGCGGAGAACCCTTCAACGACAAGTTTACTGTGAGTGAGTTGCGTTCCGCTCTCGCTTCGTGCGCGGACACCGCCCATGGTCCGGACGATGTCCCGTACGCCATGCTTCGACACCTGGGTGAGCGAGGCATGGCCTTTCTGTTAGATTTGTTCAACAGGATCTGGGTGGAAGGTCTTCTCCCAGACTCCTGGCGAATCGCTACTGTGCTCGCCTTTCGCAAGCCGGGGAGAGATCACTCTACTCCGACCGGTTTCCGCCCAATCTCTCTAACCTCTTGCGTGTGCAAGTTGATGGAGAAATTGGTAAATGTTAGATTAGCCTATTTCCTGGACAGCGGAGGCCATCTGTCTTCTGCACAGTGCGGCTTCCGTAAGTTCCACTCCACGTCGGATGCTCTGCTCCGACTGGAAAGTGCCGTCTGCGAGGCTTTCCTTCATAGACAGCACTACGCCACGGTGTTTTTTGATCTGGAGAAGGCCTATGATACCGCATGGCGATACGGTATCATGGAGACTCTCCACACGATGGGGGCGAGGGGACGCCTCCCAATGTTTATATCTGAATTTTTGCGAGATCGTCGATTCCGCGTACGGGTGGGGGGAGCCCTCTCCGGCCCAAAGGAGCAGGAAGAGGGTGTCCCGCAGGGAAGTGTCCTCAGTGTCACACTCTTTGCCCTGAGCATCAACGGCATCACCACGGTGCTGCCGGAAGATGTTCTCGCTACGCTCTACGTGGACGACCTTTCGATCTCTTTTGGCGCGGCCCAGATGCCAACTCTGGAGCGTCGACTCCAACAGGCATTGAACCGCGTCTCTCGCTATGCCGAAGCGCACAGGTTTCGGTTTTCTTTGGCCAAGACTAAGGTGGTGCACTTCTGCCGCCATCCACGGCTTCACCCCGACCCAGATTTGTTTCTTAATGGGGTGCGCCTGGATGTGGTTGAGTCGCACCGTTTCCTTGGTCTTGTATTCGACCGACGCCTCACCTGGGAGGCTCATATTCGCAGCCTTAGGGTCTCTTGTACCCGCGCCATGGACATTCTCCGTTCCGTGACGTTCAGCGCTTGGGGCGCTGATAGGGCTGCCGCCTTACTTTTTTATCGATCCTTTGTTCGCTCGAAGCTCGACTACGGATGCGAGTTTTATGCATCCGCAGCCGAGCGTTTATTGCGGAAGGTGGATTCGATCCACCACACCGGCCTTCGCCTTGCGACCGGTGCCTTCCGCACTTCCCCCATTGAGAGCCTGTTGGTCGATGCTGGGGAGATGCCACTCGCTCTGCGCCGCGTGCAGTGCATCACTCGCCTGTACGCGCGAGCCCGGCGCCTCCCTCAGTCGCCAACAGCTCTCACTGCATCCGCAGCTGATCTCGATGGTGCCTATGCCGCCGAGAGACGCCAGTGATACCCTAAGCCTTTTGGGTTTAGGGCCAGGAAACTCCTTCGAGAAGTAGATATAGCTCTCGGGCCGGTGGCGCCCCTGGTTCTGCCCAGGACGCCACCCTGGAGGGTACCACATTTGGCTATTTGTCGCCACGCCTCTGCTCCCAAAGCTTGTACTGCGCCGGGAGTATTGCGTTCGACCTTTTTGGAGCACACATCGTGTCACGCTGGTACCGTGCCAGTGTATACGGATGGCTCCAAGTCCCAAGAGGGGGTCGGCTTCCACGCCGTATCCCCTCTGTTTGAAGTCAGCGGGGCTCTACCAGGCGCTGCGTCTGTCTTCACGGCCGAGCTGGTGGCAATACACCACTCGGTACGGGAGATTACGCGACGTGCCCGGTTCGGAGACCGGATTGTGATCTATAGCGACTCACAAAGCGCCCTGAGTGCTCTCGGGGCATTGGAATCTCCGCATTCCCTGGTTCGCGAAATCCGTGACGCCACGGTTTTGGCGAGCCGGGCAGATGTCGAGATTATCTTCTGCTGGGTTCCTGGACATGTAGGAATTGCGGGGAATGAGCGCGCCAAAGAGTTCGCGAGGACTCTGCCACCGGACCAGCGTTTCGCTCTTCCTCACACTGACTACATGGCAGGAATACGGGCAGCTCTTCGGACTGCTTGGCAAAGAAGATGGGAGACGGTCGAGGGGAACTTAAAGTTGCGTGCCATTGCGCCGCGACTGTTCCCATGGACCTATCCCCCAATGCCGCGGCGGCTTCAGGTTGCTTTCTGTCGTCTTCGAATCGGACACACTCGTGTGACGCATCGCTACTTGATGGAGCGCTCGCCTGCGCCCTATTGCAACGACTGCGTCGTTCCCCAGACTGTTCGGCACATTCTTGTCGAATGTCCCAGTCTGGGTGATCTTCGCGCACGATACCTGTCCCGGTACCGGGATGGGCGGGGTCGCTACCGCCTGTCCCTTGTACTCGGGACGAGTGCGTGCACCATGACTAGTGGACTTATTGACTTTTTGGGGGAGGCTGGCCTTCTCCCTTTCATTTAACCCAGTTTAATTGTTGTTGTTGTTTTTGTTATTGCTTTTTTATTGTTATTGTTATCTCTTTTTATTGTTTCCTGTTTAATTTTTAAAGTAGCCTAGAACTAGGCTGTTTGTTTACGGCGACTAATGCCTAAGTCGGCAGTCGCCAGATAGCCCCTTAATTAAAAAAAAAAAAAAAATGGATTCCTGGATATGTAGGAATTTCGGGGAATGAGGGTGCCAAAGAGTCCGCGAGGACTGGGCGACCAGACCAGTGTTTCGCTCTTCCTCACATTACTTGGCAGGAATATGGGCAGCTCCGGTCTGCTTAGCTAAGAAGAGGGAAATTAAAGTTGCGCGCTATTGAGCCTGGATTATTCCCATGCATCTACCCCCCGATGCCGCAACGGCTTCAGGTTGGTTTTTGTCGTCTCCGAATTGGACACACTCTCGGGACCCCTGATGGACCCCTGTCTGGGTGATCTTCTCGCACGTTACCTGACCCGATACCAGGACGAGCGAGGTTGCTACCGCTTGTCCCCGCTACTCAGGACAGGCTCGTGCAGACAGATTTGTGAACTATACGACTTTTTGGAGTAGGCTGGCCTCTTCCACTTTGTTTTTTGTAGGTCGCATGTTCCTGCTCGGGCTCCGACGCTGGAGCGCGCTTCTTTCTTTTTGCCTTTCTACTTTTTCTTATTTGTTCAGGGTTTTTTTTAGTCATGCTTAGCCGTTGTCTTTTTTATATTTTTTATTTTCATATTATTATTATTTTTTATCTAGTCTAGTAGTAGGCTATGATGTGATTACGGCGACTTTTTGCCCTAGTAGGCAGTCGCTAGATTGGCTCTCTCTCTCAAAAAATGAAAAAATCCTCAACAACCTCTCCCCCCCCCCCTGGGTTACCTGTTGCTCTATTACCTCTTACTTTCTTTTCGCAGATCCCAGGTATCTACCTGTGGCTGTTCTCGAACAATTTAGATGGCGGTAAGGAGCAGTTGTTTCTCCTCGACACCTTGGCCTCCGGGATCCGAGATGAGGTCGACTGGGCGGTGTGCAAGAAGATGCTCCTTCCAACTTACATCATGAGCATCATGACGTCACCGAGAGAAAGCAGGAATGTTCGCGTGAGTGCCAGCAGGAATGGTTCCCCTCCTCAAAGGGGCATGTGGTTCAACCTTCTGATAATAGCGCACCCCTTAGTACTTGAATTTCCACCCATTGGTACCTGTGTTCGAATCCCCGCGATAGTAGACGCAAAATTCCGTGTTCGCAGGCGGCAGCTGCCATTCAGGCGGGTGCATCGACTCAGGTTTGAAATCCACCTTACTCTGACTCAGGAATGGACGGGAGGGAGGGCGGGGGGAAACGGCAAAATATATTGCCGTTCCTCCAACATCTTCTTACCTCCAGTTTGACCGGACTATCGTGTTTTGAGGTTTCCCATTGATTGTCATTTTTATCTTAATGTGAATATCATTATTGGGTCCAGGGGCTTCACTAAAAGATCGAAACCTTTTTGCATTTTTCGTATTGTTTTAAAAGTCAATAAATGGGTTCTCCTTATGGGGGTGGAGAAGCAGGGGGGGGGGGCGGAACCAACTGAAGACTTTTGGTTCCAAATGTGATAGGCATCAGACTGCAAAGTCGTGGTAAAATCTCCCCACCCACACACCCAAAATGTACCACTGATACCCCCTCCTGGTAGCAACTCAGGGGGGGGGGGCTTAGTTCAAGACAAGTTCGGACAACGAATTCGCTTAACATTGTACATCAAATCTTTAGATCTTCCTCCCCTCGACTAATTCCTACCCCGGAAATGCTGGTCCCCGCCTCCACTAAAATGACCTACAGGGGTTTACCTACTCGAAATATAACTGGTTAGTTTCTACACAAAGGTCATTTAAATTCATGATCTTTTCGATCATTTAAGTCATGACTTATATCAATGTACTTCTCAGGCACCACTCATCAAAGTCTACTGAGTTAATGACCACCTTAACCTTTCATTCATGTTAGCCCTTCCCCCCTCACAAATTTGCACCCACACATTCTTTAAAAAATATCTCTGAATCCCTTTAAACAATTCACCCTCGTTGTACGAGGTATCCCATATGACACGCGTGTATAAAATCGCTAACGAATATCTGTACTTTAATTTGGTTCACCCCGGGTCCTCTTCACTAAAATTCGGCATCCCCTAGTATTGATGTTACCAGATGTGGCCATAGATGTCTCCTAGCCTAGCTATTTGAGTCAGAACTTCACCCATGATTTTAAAATTTAACGTTAGCATCTTCCACACACTTTTGTTCTTACATTTCACACTCCAAGATTATGCATACATAATATTAGGTCGAGTGAAGTCTAGATAGGTTCGCCACCCACTTCACGGTCATTTGAAGCAATCATGGGATTATTATTATTATTGGAGAGCAGGTTCCCAGCTACCGTCTCCTCTCATTTCATGCATGGATATGATCACATAGATTGCCCCATTAGAGTCGCAGCTTACGCCAAAGACTAGGTCTTCTTTGGGTGTGACACAATGGGAATCGTGAACATCTGTGTCAAACCTGATCATTCTTGACGAGTTGTTGGTATAACGTGAGGAAGATTATGAAGATGGCGAACAGAAACAAATATGTCAAGGTGTTCTTTAATCGATTCGCCCCTGACATCTCATGCATATCGTATTTGGGAGGGACAGTTTCACGTGGGGCCCGAGCCACTGGTGAACTGAATATGCCTGGTTACCTTAAAATATAGAAACTGGAAGAAAATTGTTCGATTCAACTAAAATAAAAATCCTTTTCGGATTAGGTTTCGTGCTTCAATGTACTGCAAGCGATGGTAAAGATACCAGAGGCTGCACAAAGCCTCGTTCTTGAACATTCTCTTCTGGCAGAGCTTCCTCACGCTATGGATTCCTTTATTTATTTGACAAAAGACAAAGAAAATTTTCACCTCGAAGCATTGGTCCAGATCTTGAGCTCCATATGGCACACGTGGAAAGTCTTGGAGTTAGAGAGCGTCGATAAGGCCTGTTCAATAAAGAATCCAGTCCCTGCCACTTCAACGCCACTCGAAGCAAGTAGCAAAAAGCGACAGGCAGATGCTAATCATTCCAGGAGAAAGCGACGGAAATCGTCAACTGGTGAGGTCATCCTCGAGGAGCCAAAGCGGAAGGCAAGCTTGTCCAAAGAAGAGTTTGACGCTGGTTGCGTAGAATTCTTCATTTGCCTGGAACGGGTAATTCCGATCGTGTTTTCCAAAGGTACTACCTCCTTGCTGACGCAGTGCTTCAGTATCTTGAAAGAAATCCTTTGTTACCACCGCATTGAGAAAGAAGTAGTACCTCTTGCTACCTGCCTAAAACAGAAGGTAAAGTCCTTTTTTTTTTAATTGACGTTTCTGAGGAAATTTTATTAATAAAGTTTAGGGGCAATCCTTGCCACTAATTCGAATACTGCCCACTATGTCTATGGAACGAAAGAAAAGAGTGAAGTGGGTGTGCATGAATGTTACTCCATCCCCCGGATTGGTCCGCAGGTCCCTAAGTGAGGTGATGAAGTGTGAGTATCTTGCTTGTGCGGTATTAGGGTAGTCGAGGTGGTGCTTTGTATCATCTTGGTCTTGGTTATATCTGATGCCTTTTGGTGTTGGGGAGAGAAGGTTTATTTTGTGCCTGTACTTTTAGAAGGTTGAAAGTGTGGCCTGATCTTAGTTTGGCAAATTACCTTGTGTGAGGTGTGTAGCGATTTCTCTGGATTACCTATTTCCGGATATAGTTCGTTTAGGGTGTGCAAAGTGGTGGTTTGTCTGCACCCTATAATGATTTTGAGTGCGTTGTTTTGTAGTTTGGAGCTTGGATACCAAAGAGGTGTTGCATAATTGATAGAGGTGTAGGTGAATTGTTTGCATAGTGTGATTAGTGGCTACTATTGGCTAACCCTACAGTGGAGTATCATGTGTAGCCACTTAGTGCCTGAAGAAGCTTCACGTCCTCCCAACCTAAGTGCAAATTAAGGTTGCCCCGTCATCGAGTGCACTTGAACACTGATAGGGCTTGGGGAAGTTGTTGGTGCGCTTCCTGCTCACTCCCTCACATCGCTACTTTTTTTATTTTATTTTTACTCTCCGACTATCCCTCAACCTTTTCTCTACCTACACTTGATACCGGGCGAAGGACTTCTCTCCCCGACCCAGTGCAAATTAAGGAAGCCTCGTAACTGGGTTGGTTTGAACAGTCTGGCCGTGAGAAGTTGTTGGTACGCTTCTTCCTCGTTCCATCTCAGCATTCTTTGTTTTTTGTAGGACCATTTCTCAACCCTCTCTCTATGTAGGCCTAAGGACCTGACCAGCTAGCTACCTCATGCCCTGTCATAGGGAAGATGCTTTGGAACCTCTATAAACAACCCCCGTAGGTCGCAAGAGACCTGGACTTGTGGATTCCTGGGCGTAGGGATGCGATTAATGGTAGGATTGTTTTTGCACCAATGGCCACTTTCCTAAGTGTCAAGGGAAGCACCGTCGGGTGGATAAGACTATCGCTTATGGTTTATCAGGTTTTTCTCCCTTACTGGTTGCCAAGCAACGAAAAGTCACAACAGATCCCCAAATCTTGGCCGTCTTGTCGACGATTACTACGATTACACTCTCGCACTGCTTTATGGGTGCTCAGTTGAGAGCTTTGGCATTTGGGGAGAGACCGGATGCACTGGGCACCTTCTAGTTGGTGTGCCTGACTGCAGAGTTGCGAACACTAATCTTTTACGCACCCAGGATGTAGACCTGAAAAGTCCGAAAACCGGAGATGAGATTGGCGGGAGTAGCTGGACGCGGGATCTGGTCCACCAATTCTTTTCTTTTTCTTACTTGTCACAAGCTTTCGAAAATTTCGTGTGTTGGCAAACCATAAAAATTTCGGATTACCTCCATTAAATAAAACCTTGTCTAACCTTAGTGTTGTGGTGACTGAGGAATTGGACAGCACCACTGACCGTTGTAGGGGCTCCCGTCCAACAATTCATTTAACTGCAAAGGGGTTGCCATCTTTAGTTTGGAGCCGCCTTCGGGTTGCTACATCTCAGAGGAGCTAGCCCCCCTGTGCTTTCTTAGGACCCCCCTCCAACCCTCTCTTAGCTAAGAGGGGGGTTTACCCCTCTCCTATTTCTAAGGATAAGGCGATTTTCCTTCAACCTCTTCTTATGAATCGTCTTCGGATCACGGTGTCTCCGGCGGTCGCCCTATTTCTTTGACAAAGTCCGCCAAGAAAGAAACAAGCAAGCGGTCCAGAATCAACCCCGCCCAGTGGGAGCACCTCGACAGGGCCAACACACTTAGAGGGAAAGGATTTGTCGGACCCCCTACTATTCTCCATACATGTCTTAAACTTGCTGGGCGTCGCCGTGCCTGTCCTCCTTTCTTTCCCGATGGAGGTCGTATCCACGTCACCTTTGTGGGAATGGCAACTTCGAGACCCCTCTTGATGTGCTAATGCTACCTGAGGTGCACCCGCCACAGATGGCACAGTCTTCTAAGGGGACGAACAAAGGCTCGGCGAGAGACAACCCAACCCCGAGCCAAAGTCTGCCAGATTGCAAGACCCTCCTGCGGTGACACGCCCCCCTAGAGTCGCGAGGAGAAGAGGTATCTCCTACTCCTTTGGTGTTCCCTTCTCAGCCATGGACTTTCCTTTTTGGAGAAAGACATGGCTGGAGCTGGCGTTTCCGATCTTGGGTCTTATTTCGCTGGTAGACAGAAATCCCCCCCCCTACTCCCAGGACCAATGGGTCCCCTGCTGTTTCAGCAGGTGTCCAGACTACAACAGCCCTGCCCCGAGGCGTCTTCGGGAGGCGAGATATACACTATGAGAAAGACTAAAGTTGAAGGTAGTATGAGTAGAGCCTCGGCGTCTTCGAGGCACCGACTTCGAGTTTCTTGATTGTTAGTTATGCAGATGATTCCGTGTTGTCCAAAGGACACATGCTCCCTCAGCGCCTTTAGTTAAGGTTCTTGATAGAAAACCGAATGTCTGGTTTCTCAGACTGGACCCTGCCCAGGCGGCCATGGTGAATACATTTCGTACACTTGATAGTTTGCCTGGGCAGGTAACATGTACTCTATCATCAATTTTTTGAAAGGGGCGTTTTATGCGCGGAAACTCGCAGACTATTCCTTAGGAGACAGCATCGAATAGCTGGCCGGCCAACGATCGGTCAAGGTCGAACGTGTGATGAGAAATCGGGGAGGCCTCGCGACTCTCCCATACCGTGTCTAGATATTCGTGTTACTCCCGCGGAGGCGTTACCATTGCCACCGTGTTGGCATACAAATCTAACCTGCACACGTGCAAAGACGAGTCAACCCGAATTCTGCGCAAACTGCTCAAAGTCAGTTTGATAAATCCGTATTATGCAATGCCATGTGTGTGAAGTGCAACGAGCCGCATCCTGCATTCCTCGAAGCAATGCATCTCGTATCTTTTCGAGGAGGTGGTCCTAGCCGTCCAGGGTGTGGACAGACTCTCTTTTCGCCAGGTTAAGGACCTGCTACTGTCCTGGCTTGGAACATTTTATGCCTCTTAAGTTTAAAAAAATGCGCTCTCTGCTCCTGTTGCCTTCATGCCTACGAACATGGGCGCTCCCGTGCCGATTCTGAAGCCGTCTCCGGGTTCTACCTCCCCCTGCCCATGGTAGAAATGGCGGCTTCACAGGTTCACTCCCTACCTCGGCTTCCCCCCTCCCTTCCGGCCATATTACTGTTTCCTGTAAAGTGAAACCCTCCGGGCACCTTCGCGAGTCGGTCTCACATGGAGCAACCCCCCTCCCCCTCCCCTAAAGGTAGTGGTGAAACTGTCTTCTGGAACTCGTAAGGTTGTCTGCCGAAGGGAGCACAGAGCCAAGGTAGCTTTGGCTCCTACTTCTCAACCCAAGGCGGGACTTTTCGAAAGAGCTATCACAACCTCTGAAGCCGCCCTCCAAAGGCTCTGAGCCAGAGGAAGGTAAGTCAAACTTCCTCCTGTAAGTCCCCAGAGGCGACAGTGCCTTCGAAGGCCCCGAACTCTGCCTCGAAAAGTCTACGCTTATTCCCCTGGGAATATTCTTCTCCAAGAGTGTCTCCCACATCTGCTACAAGCTAGGTGGGCCTGGAAAGCATATTATTCCTTAGATGAAATTGCCGTAGACTCCCGGCTAACTGGATGGAGCTATTGAGGCTCGTCTTTTCCGGTTCCTCTTTAGCTAAACTTTTGGCTAGTCATGCTTGGCTCATGCCCCATGCCAACCTTCCTAGGCTATAAAGGAACTACGACCCCCTAACCACGTGATGGTGTTTGGGTAGAAGAATGCACGATTTGCACCCGCCATGGTGTGTCCGTTGTTCTATTTGCTATAAATACCTCGTTTAGGCAGTGGCAGTGCAACTACACCTGGATAGGAGGTATACTTTTATTTCTGCGGACATTTCACCATTAACCGACTTGACGAGGGGGCACTTCCGCCCCGTCGTGGCACGGTTGCCGAAACCCTTTCTCCTGCCTTGGGATTTGAACGGTAGATACCCTGTTGGGGGACTACACGATCAATCCTATGGGGTCAGATCCTTGACGAGCTGGAGGTACGAGTCCTAAATGTGGATGAATGTAGGCATCACTGTCCGAGAACCTATTAATTTTCCTGCCTCGATCTTTCCCTGTGCTCTCCGGATACATAGCCTGATTTTGGGTGGGTGGTTGTCGATGAACTTCATAGTAATCACCACTTTCTCATTCACATCATTCTATGGGCCGCTGGTGCTTGGAGCTATGGCGGCTGTCCGCATTTCAGGAAATAACTTATTTCTCTATCCCAATCGATGAGTTTAGGTTGGTTGATGAGGAGGTGAGTTCTTCGGCAACCTCATCGCTGTGGGTCTAACTACTATTTCTAGAACGTCTGTTCGTTTTGCATGCCGTCCGCTTCCTTGGTTGTCGACCGTGTGTGAGACTCCCTTCAGACAGAAGCTATATGCTAGTTTAGCTAGTTTAGAAGCACGCCCGACGCTCTTCCTGGCGGACATTCGTTTCTTCATCTAACGGAAAGACTCCTCTTGCAGAGGTGGTGGTGTTGTTGTGGTTCCCCTGTCTCTGTCATTCCAGCAAGCCCGCACCACACTGACTGGATCCGACCATAACTGATGGACATGTGAAATCGTGTGGTGTTATCTGAGAGCTGCCAATTTAGGGCAATCTGCTATGAGATGCGTGACTGTGTGGGAACTAACTTTCCAGAATAGACAGAGATCTGTATGGGTGTTGTCTATGCAGTGTTTGTAAGTGTTTAGTGACTGGTGGTGTCCACAGCGAAGTCTTGTAAGATGTACACTCTCCGACAGTGACAAATGCGTTTCTGTACTGCTATGAATATTTGGTTGTGAGGGAGATTGTTCAGTGCTTTCCTGGTGAGGTGTGTGTGAATCTGTTTTTTTTTTTTTTGTTACATTTGCAGGTTGTGGTATGGTATTTAGGATGTTTGTGTAATATGTGTGTTTACTATTTGTCTGTGGGTGGGTGGGTGGTTTCGTAGATAGTGACAAGGGCTGTTTGCGACAGATGCTAGGAACTGTCTGCCTCTCATGTCAGATGTTGTTTTATAGTTAGTACCTTGGTTTCAGCATGTATGTGTTCCATGTTTTTGTATGCCACCAAGTATGATTCTAAGTACAGTGTTTTGTGTGATTTGTAACTTGTTTAACTGTATTGGATATGACAGGGGCCCAGGCAGGGCTGGCATAGTCTATTATGGACTGTATGTGTTGCATGTATACTAGAGTGAGTGTTTCTTTGTGTTGTCCAAAAGTTGTACTTGTTAGTGCGAATGACATGGATGTGTTGTATGTGATTCCAAGTATTGCAGAAGTATGGAAGAGTCGAATGGATTCAGGGCCAATTCTCGCATGTCCATGGCGTAGTCAATCGCGAGTGCTTTCTACAACTTTTCTTCGAGATGCTCCTCCATCATTGAATCCACGTCGTGATATCGCTGAACGTCCCTGACGGGACTTTGGTTCCAGAGATGGAAACGTTCAATAACAGGTGTACGTTGAGCGAGTTTTGTTCCGATCTCGCTTCATGCGCGAACACCGCCCCTGCTCCCAACGATGCCCCGTATGCCATACTTCGATACCTAGGTAGCGAGGCATGGCATTTGTTCAACAGGATGTGGTCAGGGTATCCTACCAGACTGCTGGCGAATGGCTACTTTGCTCGTTTTTCGGAAACCGATCAGAGAGAACTCTACCCCGGTCGATTTCCGCCCAATCTCTAACTCCTGCGTGTGCAAGTTGATGGAGACATTGGTAAATGTTAGATTAGCCTTTTTTTCTGGACAACTGAGGCCATCTGTCTTCTGCGCAGTGCGGCTTCCGCAAGTTCAACTCCACGTCGGATGCTCTGCTCCGACTGGAAAATGCCGTCTGCGAGGCCCTCCTTCGTAGATAGCATTAAGCCACGGTGATTTTCGATCTGAAAAAGGCCTATGATACCGCATGGCGATACGCTATTATAGAGACCTTCGACACGATGGCGAGGGGACGCCTCCCAATCTTTATATCTGAATTTCTGCGTACGGGGCGTACGAGTGGGGGGAGCCTTCTCCGGCCCATTGGAGCAGTGAGAGGGTGTCCCGCAGGGAAGTGTCCTCTGCCCTGAGCATCAATGGCATCAACTCGGTACTGCCGGAAGATGTTCTCGTTACGCTCTACATGGACGAACTTTCGATCTCTTTTGGCGCGGCCCAGATACCAACTCTGGAGCGTCGACTCCAACAGGCATTGAACCGCGTCTCCATTATGCTGAATCGCACAGGCTTCAGTTTTCCTTGACCAAGAGTAAGGTGGTGCACTTCTGGCGCCATCCACGACTCCACCCTGACGCAGACTTGTTTCTCAATAGCGTGCCCCTGGAAGAGCTGCACTCTCACCGTTTCCTTGGTCTTTTATTTGACCGACGCCTCCCATGGGAGGCTCATATTCTCAGCCTTAGGGTCACTTGTACTCGCGCCATGGATATTCTTGGTTCCGTCACGTTCAGCGCTTACTTTTTTATCGATCCTTTGTTTGTTCGAAGCTCGAATACGGATGCCAGATTTATGCATCCACACCCGAGCGTGTATAGCAGAAGGTAGACTCGATCCACCAGACCGACCTTCGCCTGGCGACCGGTGCCTTCCTCACTTCCCCCATTGAGAGCCTACTTGTCGATGCTGGGGAGATGCCACTTGCTCTGCGCTGCACCGTGCACAATTTATTATTCGCCTGTACGCAAATAATTAATTTATTATTCGCCTGGTTCCGCCTTGGACGCCACCCTGGTGGGTACCACCTTTGACTATTTGTCGCCACGCCTCTTCTGACAAATCTTGTACTGCGCCGGGAGTATTGTGTTCGGCCTTTTTTTTAGCACACTTCGTGTCACGCAAGAACCGTGCCAGTGTATACGGATGGCTCCAAGTCCCAAGAGGGGGTCGGTTTCCACGCCATATCCCCTTTGTTTGAAATCAGCGTGGCTCTGCCAGGCGCTGCGTTGTCTTCACGGCTGAGCTGGTTGCAATACACTGTTCGGTACGGGAGACAATGTGACGTGCCCGGTTCGGAGACCGGATTGTGATTTATAGCGACCCACAGAGCCCCCTGCGTCCTCTCGGGGCATTGGAATCTCCGCATTCCCTGGTTCGCGATATCTGTGACGCCCCGTGTTTCGCGAGCCGGATGGATTTCGAGATTTTCTTTTGTTGACTTCCTAGACATGTAGGAATTGCGGGGAATGAGCACTCTGACGACGGCGCCAAAGATTCCCCGAGAACTGTGCGACCAGACCAGCGTTTCGCTCTTCCTCACACTGACTACATGATAATACGGGCTGCCCTCAGAGCGGCTTGGCAAAGAAGATGGGAGATGGTCGAGGAAACTTAAAGTTACGGGACATTGAGCCGCGACTGTTCCCATGGACCTACCCCTTAATCCCGCGACGGCTTCAGCTTGCTTTCTGTCGTCTCCTAATTGGACACACTTGCAGGACCCTCCGCCATTTGATGCAGCGCTATGCAGCGCTCTCCTGCGCTTTACTGCCACGGCTGCGTTGTCTCCCCAGACTGTTCGGTACCCCGTAAGGGGCGCGGCGATTTGCCATCCTGGCCGCCGTGCTCACGGGATCCAGCGCTCCGTCCGGCCCCAGCTTAGCCTCTCTTCCTTCCTTCAGATAGCCCGATTTCTCCCCTACCTCGTCGCTTTTCATACAACCTCTCCCACAACTTTCTCTGGTCAGCCTCTAATTTCACAGGGTAGAATGCTGACCTTCTTCTCAAGCCAACCACCCCGGATGGGGGCTGAGGGGGGAGGGGACATTGTTCCCTAACCCCTCAGCTCCGGTTCGGGATGGGTTTTTTTTAACAACCTGCTTCATCCCCACCCATACCTTCCTCACATCCCTTTTCCTCTCCTCTTCACATTCTATCTGTTTTACGCCGTGTCTAAGGTGGAGCCGCCATGCCGAAGGACTGCCAGGCCACCAGGCGGGAGGGGTGGTCCCAAATGGCGGCGCCTGGCTCTGCCGGGCCTGTAAGCACCTCTTGCAGTGCGGGCTACTGCAAGAGGTGGTGAGCGATTGCGTCCCGTAAAACAAAGAGGGTCACCATGCCCAATGATGAAAAAAAAAACCATCTCCCCTTAATTCCCCCTTGCTCATCGACGGAGCCGCCCTCGGGCAGCTCCAGCAAAAAAATGGAGGTCTCCCCCCCCCCTGTGCTTGCACAGGGGACCCTCCATATTTCTCTAACCGGAGAGGAGGCTTACTCCTCTCCTTCGCCTACGGGTGCAGGGGACTCCCCCTCACCCCCTTCTCTGGAGGTGCTTTCAGGCACCTCCCTTTTCCCAGCGGCAGTCCCCTCTTTTCTTTCCAAGGGGACTGCCAAGAAAGCCAGCAGGCAGCCCTTAGCCAGCCGCTCCGCATCAAAACGGCTCGGTAGGGCAAACCCCCTTAGGGGGGAGAGGGAAGCCAGGCTCCTTCGGTCGCTTCCCTCAAAAGACCTGCTGGCAAGAATTTTAAACCTTGCTGGGGTCAAGGCCTGTGCCTCCCCACACAAGACTGGCGACACTGCCAAGGGGACCTGTGATGTCCTGGGAGGGGATGGCCAACTGGAGGCCCCTCCTGTGATAAACATGGTCCTTGAGGAGACCCAGCCTCAGACGGTAGGGCCTTTCATGGGGGGGAATTCGGGCTCGGCGCCAAGCACCGAACCGGAATCCGCCCCTATGCAAGGTCCTCCCCAAATGGCTGAGGGCTCCGAGGCAGTAAAAGGAGGGGAGGGATCTCCTCCGACAGGTGCCCATACGACAACCAGGACCTTTTCCATTTCGGAGAGGGACCTGGCTGAGGCCGGTCCATCTGGCCTGGGGGCTTCTGCCGGCGGAGGTGAAAAGCGGGTTCATTCCCCGCCCTCCTCTCCAAAAAAGAAAAAGACAAAGAAGACGAAAAAGACTCGGGGCTCCTCTCCATCCGCGGGGGCTGCGGGGACGGATGGGTCTGCTACCACTTTGGTAGGCGACCAAGCCAAGATCGGCACATCCGGCCCCTCTACCCCCTCGTGTGCGGAGCCCCTGACCAAGACTAACACGTGGAGTGCACAGGGCGGAGCCTCGATGACATCGGGGCCCCTCATTCAGAGGTTACCTGGCGTTTTCGAGCCCGCTGGCTTCAAACTCTTCCTCGTTATTCGCTCCACTGATGGCACCATGTTGTCCAAGGGCAACATGATCCATCAGAGGAGAGGATTAGCTAGTGCAATTGGTAGAGAGCCGAAGGTGACCAGTTTCTCGGACGGCAGCCTTCTGGCGAATGCGGCGAATCCCGCCGAGGCGGCCAAAATAAGTGCTCTTCGGACACTTCATGGCACCCCGGTGAGTGTGACGCCGCACTCTACCATGAACTTTGTGAAAGGAGTAGTTTATGCGAGGGAACTCGTCGTTGACTACTCCATTGAGGACATCACCCTAGAGCTGGCCGACCATGGGGCGGTCAAGGTCGAACGTGTGATGAGAAAACAGGGAGGGGCTTCGAGACCCACCCCTACACTCTTCGTCACGTTCGACAGTGACAAGCTCCCTGAGTCGGTGCGTGCTGGTTGGTACCGCTACCGCGTGAAGGCATTCGTGCCACTGCCGCGGCGGTGCTATTACTGTCACCGCTTCGGCCATACGAATCGCTCATGTAGACGTGCAAAGTCGGGGTCACCCGAAGTCTGTGTAAATTGCTCCAAGGTCGCACACGATAAGTCCAAATCGTGTGTGGCCAAGTGTGTCAATTGCGGAGAGCCGCACCCTGCTTCTTCGAAGCAATGTGGTGCATTGTTCCTGAAGAAAGAAATCCTGGCCGTTCAGGCCCAGGATAGACTCTCATTCCGCGAGGCTAAGGACTTGGTCCTGGCGCGCCCAGCTCTGCCTGGGACGTCATATGCCTCAGTAGTTCGAAAGGCACCCTCTGCTCCTGGCCCATCCAGGCCAACGAGCACGGTTGTTTCCGCGCCCATTCGGAGCCCTTCTGCGGGCTCTACCCAACCCGGGCGCTCCCCTGGTAAAGCTGGCGGCAAAAAGGGTTCATACCCATCCCCGGCTAAAACCAGGGCTCCCCCCCTCTTCCCCCAGCATGACCGTTTCCCGCAAGGCGAAACGGCCACGCGCCTCCAACGAGTCGTTAGACTCACAGGAGGCAACACCCCTGAAGATGGTCGCTAGGCCATCCTCAGGGGTTCCTAAAGCTGTCCTCCGAAAGGAGGACAGCAACAAAGGAGCTTCGGCTCCTTCGCCCACGCCCCAAAGTGGAGCGAGTGGCTCGGAGACGGTGGTTCCGAGACGGTGGTTCCGAGACGGTGGTTCCTCGAAAAGAGGCCCCTCCGCCTCCGAAGCCGCAGCGCCCGCCTAAGGTTTCGAGGCGGAGGGAGGAAAAGACTCGCATGGCGAGCCCAACCTCCCCCAATAAGTCCTCGAAGGCGACAGCGCCTCCAGCGCTTTGTCCGGCCAACAGTGCCCGGGGTTCTGCCCCCGGGAAGCGTACGGCCATTCCCGTGAGGGTCTTCAATTCGAGGAGGGCCCCCGCGTCTCCTCCGAGCTAGGCCTGGAGGGCATATTCCTTCAATGGAATTGCCGTGGACTCCGGGCCAACTGGGAGGAGCTGCGGAGGCTCGCCTCGTCCCGTTCCCCGTTAGCTATTTTTTTGCAGGAGACCATGCTAGGCGCGTGCCCCCTGCCTGCCCTCCCGGGGTATAAGGGTCTTGCGACGCCACCACCGCGGGATGGCCGGGCTGGGGGATGCGCGGTTTACACCCGGCATGATGTCTCCGTTCTTCCTTTCTCTTTAGATACCTCCTTTCAGGCAGTGGCTGTGCAGCTGAACCTGGATAGGAGGTATACTATCATTTCTGCGTACATTCCACCGTCAGCTGACTTCGACGCGGGGGGACTTCCGCCGCGTCGTGGCACGGTTGCCGAGGCCCTATCTCTTGCTTGGAGATCTGAACGGCAGGCATCCTCTCTGGGGAGATTACTCCATAAATCCCAGGGGACAAGTCCTTGCCGATCTGATCGAAGAGCTTGAGATGGGTGTCCTAAACGTGGATGAGTTTACGCATCACTGTCCGAGAACCGCTTCATTTTCTTGCCTTGACCTATCTTTGTGCTCTTCGGATGCACAGCCTGATTTTGATTGGGGGGTGGTCGATGACCTCCATGGTAGTGATCACTTTCCCATTCAAATATCATTTTCAGGGCAACTGCCGCCTGAGAGACCACCTCGGTGGTGCTTGGCGCGGGTGCGGTGGCCTGCATTTCAGGAAATGACTGAATTCTCTATCTCAGTCGAGGAGTTTAGGTCGGTAGATGAGGCCGTTGAGTTCTTCTCCGGCAACCTCATCGTCGTGGGCCTGACTACTATTCCTAGGACGTCTGGCCGTTTTGCACGCCGACCACTCCCATGGTGGTCGGCCGAGTGTGAGAAGGCCCTCAAACAGAAGCGTTATGCCTACATGCGCTATAAGCGCCGCCCGAACGATTTCACTGTCGCTGAATTTCGTCGGGCTAGGGCTAGGTTCCGGTATATTTCGAAGCACGCCCGCCGCTCTTCTTGGCGGGCATACGTGTCTTCACTTAACGGGAAGACCCCTTTAGCTGAGGTGTGGAAGCGAGTCAAAAGGATTCGGGGCAAGTTCTCGCAGGACCCCCCTCCCGTTCTCGAGGAGAATGGGACCGCAATCTCAGACCCCGCATCCGTGGCGGAATCCTTAGCGATCGCTTTTTCCGCATTCTCTAGCCGTAATGCTGCTCCGCCAGCATTCAATGCACGTCGTGATGTCGCGGAAGGCCGCCGGCTGGACTTTACCTCCAGAGGCGGAGAACCCTTCAACGACAAGTTTACTGTGAGTGAGTTGCGTTCCGCTCTCGCTTCGTGCGCGGACACCGCCCATGGTCCGGACGATGTCCCGTACGCCATGCTTCGACACCTGGGTGAGCGAGGCATGGCCTTTCTGTTAGATTTGTTCAACAGGATCTGGGTGGAAGGTCTTCTCCCAGACTCCTGGCGAATCGCTACTGTGCTCGCCTTTCGCAAGCCGGGGAGAGATCACTCTACTCCGACCGGTTTCCGCCCAATCTCTCTAACCTCTTGCGTGTGCAAGTTGATGGAGAAATTGGTAAATGTTAGATTAGCCTATTTCCTGGACAGCGGAGGCCATCTGTCTTCTGCACAGTGCGGCTTCCGTAAGTTCCACTCCACGTCGGATGCTCTGCTCCGACTGGAAAGTGCCGTCTGCGAGGCTTTCCTTCGTAGACAGCACTACGCCACGGTGTTTTTTGATCTGGAGAAGGCCTATGATACCGCATGGCGATTCGGTATCATGGAGACTCTCCACACGATGGGGGCGAGGGGACGCCTCCCAATGTTTATATCTGAATTTTTGCGAGATCGTCGATTCCGCGTACGGGTGGGGGGAGCCCTCTCCGGCCCAAAGGAGCAGGAAGAGGGTGTCCCGCAGGGAAGTGTCCTCAGTGTCACACTCTTTGCCCTGAGCATCAACGGCATCACCTCGGTGCTGCCGGAAGATGTTCTCGCTACGCTCTACGTGGACGACCTTTCGATCTCTTTTGGCGCGGCCCAGATGCCAACTCTGGAGCGTCGACTCCAACAGGCATTGAACCGCGTCTCTCGCTATGCCGAAGCGCACAGGTTTCGGTTTTCTTTGGCCAAGACTAAGGTGGTGCACTTCTGCCGCCATCCACGGCTTCACCCCGACCCAGATTTGTTTCTTAATGGGGTGCGCCTGGATGTGGTTGAGTCGCACCGTTTCCTTGGTCTTGTATTCGACCGACGCCTCACCTGGGAGGCTTATATTCGCAGCCTTAGGGTCTCTTGTACCCGCGCCATGGACATTCTCCGTTCCGTGACGTTCAGCGCTTGGGGCGCTGATAGGGCTACCGCCTTACTTTTTTATCGATCCTTTGTTCCCTCGAAGCTCGACTACGGATGCGAGTTTTATGCATCCGCAGCCGAGCGTTTATTGCGGAAGGTGGATTCGATCCACCACACCGGCCTTCGCCTTGCGACCGGTGCCTTCCGCACTTCCCCCATTGAGAGCCTGTTGGTCGATGCTGGGGAGATGCCACTCGCTCTGCGCCGCGTGCAGTGCATCACGCCTGTACGCGCGAGCCCGGCGCCTCCCTCAGTCGCCAACTGCTCTCACTGCATCCGCAGCTGATCTCGATGGTGCCTATGCCGCCGAGAGACGCCAGTCATACCCTAAGCCCTTTGGGTTTAGGGCCAGGAAACTCCTTCGAGAAGTAGATATAGCTCTCGGGCCGGTGGCGCCCCTGGTTCTGCCCAGGACGCCACCCTGGAGGATACCACATTTGGCTATTTGTCGCCACGCCTCTGCTCCCAAAGCTTGTACTGCGCCGGGAGTATTGCGTTCGACCTTTTTGGAGCACACATCGTGTCACGCTGGTACCGTGCCAGTGTATACGGATGGCTCCAAGTCCCAAGAGGGGGTCGGCTTCCACGCCGTATCCCCTCTGTTTGAAGTCAGCGGGGCTCTACCAGGCGCTGCGTCTGTCTTCACGGCCGAGCTGGTGGCAATACACCACTCGGTACGGGAGATTACGCGACGTGCCCGGTTCGGAGACCGGATTGTGATCTATAGCGACTCACAAAGCGCCCTGAGTGCTCTCGGGGCATTGGAATCTCCGCATCCCCTGGTTCGCGAAATCCGTGACGCCACGGTTTTGGCGAGCCGGGCAGATGTCGAGATTATCTTCTGCTGGGTTCCTGGACATGTAGGAATTGCGGGGAATGAGCGCGCCGATGAGGGCGCGAGGACTCTGCGACCGGACCAGCGTTTCGCTCTTCCTCACACTGACTACATGGCAGGAATAGGGGCAGCTCTTCGGACTGCTTGGCAAAGAAGATGGGAGACGGTCGAGGGGAACTTAAAGTTGCGTGCCATTGCGCCGCGACTGTTCCCATGGACCTATCCCCCAATGCCGCGGCGGCTTCAGGTTGCTTTCTGTCGTCTTCGAATCGGACACACTCGTGTGACGCATCGCTACTTGATGGAGCGCTCGCCTGCGCCCTATTGCAACGACTGCGTCGTCCCCCAGACTGTTCGGCACATTCTTGTCGAATGTCCCAGTCTGGGTGATCTTCGCGCACGATACCTGTCCCGGTACCTGGATGGGCGGGGTCGCTACCGCCTGTCCCTTGTACTCGGGACGAGTGCGTGCACCATGACTAGTGGACTTATTGACTTTTGGGGGGAGGCTGGCCTTCTCCCTTTCATTTAACCCAGTTTAATTGTTGTTGTTGTTTTTGTTATTGTTTTTGTTATTGCTTTTTTATTGTTATTGTTATCTCTTTTTATTGTTTCCTGTTTAATTTTTAAAGTAGCCTAGTTCTAGGCTGTTTGTTTACGGCGACTAATGCCTAAGTCGGCAGTCGCCAGATAGCCCCTTAATTAAAAAAAAAAGAAAGACTGTTCGGTACATTCTCGTTGAATTTTCCAGTCTGGATGATCTTCGCGCACTTTACTTGGGGTGGCTACCGCTTGTCTCTTCTACTTGGGACTGTCTCGTGCACACCCACTTGCGGTCTATACGACTTGTTGGAGGCTGGGGGGAGGTGGACCTACCCCCGACGCTGGAGCACGTTTCCTTTTTGTTTTGTTTTTGCTTTTAGCCTATGATCTTTTTATTTGTTATTTACTTGTTATTTGTTTGTTTTTTTATTATACTCTAGTCGTAGGCTGTAATGAGTTCGGGGACTTATGCCCAAGTAGGCAGTCGCCATATGGGCTGTTGGTGGATTCGATCCACCATGCATTCTGCACTGCCCCCTATAGATCGCATTCTTTTCGACGCGGGAGAGATACCACTTGCTTTCCGTCGCGTACAGTTCACGATGTGTTTATTGGCGCCAATTCAGCACTGCCCTCATTTTATAAACAACTTCCCTGATCCTTTCTGTGAAGACGTCCTGAGTCGCAGACTATCAGTCATACTTTGGTTCATTGGCCTAGTCTGAAGGATTAAAGTATACCTCTCCCGGTCCGTGACGATCTTGGTGCTAGCGCTTGCCCATCGTGTTTTATGCTGGCTCAATCACACCAGATTGTGGTGCGATTGAGATTGGGGGAGGTGGGCCTCCTCCATGGTTATTAAATTTTTAAATTTCGTTGCTTCCTTGGTTTCCTGAGGAAGGCGGGCCTTCCATTATCTAGGGTTTGTTTTATTTTTTCAATTTTTATATGGCTATTTTTTAAGTTAAGCTAAAGATAAGAATTTTATTTTCTTTCGACAGTTATGCCCTCGTAGGCCGTTTCCGGACGGGCTCAATAAAAAAAGGGTTAGTGTGCATCAACGCTTCTAATACTTATCCCCAATCAGGCTGGATATTTTTTTCACACCATTGGCCCTTCGGACCGATGGGGTGCTATGTATTGTAGCATAATTTAATTGTAAATAATTATGGTGTCGGTTTGCAGGTGAATGGATGGATTTCCGATTTTTCCTCGTCGATCCGATTTAAACCCCAAAAGACCCCTTTAGTGGGTCACTCCGATCGAGAGGCGTTAGAATCGGCCGACCAACACAATCACGTGACTCTGTGCAATGTCGTCCAGGAACTTTCTACTCTTATCAATAAAGACAGATGATCATGAATTACTTTTTTTACCAAAGAGTTTCTGATCCAAGGAGACTTAAAGGGATGTAGTGGGTGTGAGAAACCTCGAGATTAGCTAATTCGAAAATGGTAGCCATGTAATCCAATGGATCATGTAAGTTCAGCGGAAGATAGGTAGAGGACTAGCGAAATAAGAGAAATAAATTGAAGGGGCAAACAGTAAAGATGGCTTAAGAAGGTTTGCTATAGAAGCCATTTTCATCCCCTTCTCTCATTATTTTATATCCTTTCCCCTGCCCCGATAGACCCCTTTAATGGAAGGCCATAACAAAACTAACAGCAGAAAAAGACTATGGATATAGAACATTCGGGCACAATCATGAATCGAACCTTCTAGTGTTGGGAACGATATGGCGCAATAAATCTCAGTACTCTTTAAATACCCTCTCTGGAGTGTAAAGCGCGCCATATCCTCCGAGCACTAGAAGGCGCGATTCGTGATCGTGTCTGATTATTCTCTATCGTTCTTCACTTTCGGCTGTTGGTTTTCTTCTGGCTATTCGATGCGAGAAATCTTGGGGTATTCGACTCTGAACGCAGTTTATATTGTAAGGGTAGCGTAATAAATTGATAGAAACTACCTCAAAGTTGCTTTCATCAGACGAAACCACTTTAGTCCAATCTTCATGCTCTTTCGCCCCAAGACAATCGCCTTTTCTTGTTCACCTGAGATACGCTCGCCTAACGCGAGCCGCCTTTATGTGGTGGGGGGGATTGCGTGTCCCGATGATCTGACTAGCCATGCTAGGGGGGGGGGGCAAGCTTCCTACTCTGCTCGACATTGTGGGAGAGATCTAACCATACTGGACGGATCGCCAAGAAACTGGAGAGCCATGCTAGGGGGAGCTGGGTCCCCTACTCCATTTATCCTGGGGAAAAGGGCTACCCATACTAGACGGGTCGTCAGCTAGGGACCAGACCAAATGGCTCCAACGTAGTCTAACAGTACGGGTCAACAGCGCCGCCCGCAAGAGGGATCACTTTAAGAGTCTTCCTGTGCTGGATGGTTGGGTGTCCGGGCTGAGGATGCGTGTGGGGGTGGGGTCAGCTCCGGCGCGGACAAACTTTAGCATCACAGGGCCTGCTTTTTAAAACGAGCAGTGGTCTCCCTGGGAACGAGGTACCCCACCCTCGTCGGCTAGTGCCCAATCCCTGCGCAGACCCAGTAAGCGGTGGCTCCTGTGGTCAAACAGGAACGCACATATAGGTGTCAGAAAAAATTCTGGTCATCGGGAGGTGGTCTACCAGCGCCCCCGATACATCATCTACTGGCTGTTGTGCTGCTGAAGAGAAGCAGATGGTAGCACCTCACACTGCTTCAGAAATCCAGAATGGGAAAGTTGGTATCAGGACACCTGCTGGGTCCTCAACATCATCACAAAACGGACACACAAAGCCTCTATTACAATTCAATACACACTATCATGAAGAGGTTTGGTACCGTAACGAGAATCAGAATCATCTACGAGAAAAATGCTACTACCCACAGATGTTCTGTGGTCTTCATGACAAAGGACGCCACTAAGACAGCCCTTGAACATACCTCCTTACCCATATGCAACAAGAACTCTGTCAGAATCGTAAGATAAAGTTATATGGAAGAGAGACAATAGGACTACTATCCCAACATAGAGCACCTGGCAGAGAAGGCAACAAGGCCAGAAAAGTACGCACTCCATATTGGTTCGTTGCCTACTACAAAGAGGGCAAGGGCAATTTCATCCGAGCCGCCCGGTATCTGGAGAGAGAGAGGAATCATCCATGAAGGCCATCTAAAAAAGTATGGGAAGGAAGTCCTCATACACGCCAAAGATGTCGCCCAGGTAAAAATGCTCTCCAACCTCCTATGCCCATATTATGATAGCATGTTTGAAACCATTAAGCCCCACAAGACCTTTAACTTCTGTAAGGGGTGCATATACAGCTATGACCTTTTCGACTTCTCCGAAGAGGAGATAGTTGAGATGTGCCCTGACAATGTGAGCCATGCCACAAAAATGAAGCGGTCAAAAAACTTGATAATCTTTGTTTTCTTCGGATATTTTACACCCGACAGGATCAAGATCGGCCTTCAATCAATGAAAGTGAAACCTTTCACAGGAAGGCCATTCCTATGCTACTGGTGCTTCAATTATGGGCATGGGAGGAAACACTGTAAAGATGCAGCACGATGCGGCAACTGCTCTGCCCTAGATAACCATGCGACGGTGGAATGCAGTAAAGAGGCCTACTGCTTCCACTGCAGGGAATATCATCCTGTGAATGACCGGCAATGCAAAACCTATAAATTAGAGCAGGACATCCTAAATCTGGGTAACCCACAGAAAATCAGCCTGGGGAGCGCAGGAGAGAGCTGAGGTTTCGGCTGGGGAAGGAGGGAGGAGTGAAGACCTTCGCCGTGGCTACCCCGTTATCAAAGAAACAAAAGCTGCTTCCACAAAACAGAATGCCACATTCCCGCCCCCAGAAAGTGCATTTGATGCGGCGGCAGTTAGGAACAGATTTGGTGCCCTAGAAAACAAGGCCGAGTCGACACATGCCAACTCAACTGTGTCATCACCTGTCGAATCTGTCCAGGCGCCAGAGCCCAACCCAAAGAGTCACCTGTCTACAAAATTATCCCAGCATAACAGACATCGCTCTTCCTCAGAGTCCTTGTACTTGGTGGAAGCGCCACCACAGGCTAAAATCTTCTTGGCAGCAGAGGTTCAGTAGCCGGAGGCAGTACGTGCTGGCCCCACAACTAAAGAACCCCCAGCGGACAAAGACCAAGACACCGACAACATATCAAGTAACGGCGACATGGAGAAGCAGAAGAGTAACACTGCCACCAGCTCCAACCTGAAGCTCCGCTCGCCATCCCATGAGGAGAATGACGTCTTGTCCTGCCCTGGGGAGGTAGAGTATCCCAAGAATTCCATAAGGACACAGACAGGTGACATGTAGCCATCAGTGGATCCTCCCCCACAAAGGGAACCACTGGGGCTGCATAAAAAAAACATCAAGCTTCCTATAAAGAACGGTGGAGAAGAAAAGAGAAAAAAAGATTTCCAACACCCTACTTCTTACCTTCACTTCAGGAAGAGGTTAAAAAAAAATTAAGTTCCACTGCAGGACTATTGGTCTGTAAAACTCGATCGAAATAAATATGGACACAATCATGCAGTGGAACATTCGTGGTCTAAGAGCAAACTGGGAAGAACTTGCCACTCTGGTGGCAGACTCCTCCCCAGCAATTATCTTCATTCAAGAGACTATGATGAGGCAGGGAAATTGTCCCTGCCTCACGGGATATGAGATGCTACAAGCCTCTACTCCCATTGGTATAGGACATCGCGGTGGTGGTTGTTTATACCACCGTCGTGACGCCCCCTGCTATGAAATAACCCCCTCCCCCTCTGCAGGTTGTGGCAGGACGAGTCCACCTAGGCGCAGCGCAAACTACACAGTCTTCTCCATTTATCTACCACCAACTGAGGACATTGTCCCCTTTTCCCTAGCAAACCTTGTTGGGGCAGCACCCTCCCCCATTATTACTGCTCGGAGAATTCAATTGTCGTCATTTGTTGTGTGGGGATTTAATCTGCAATAGCATGAGTGACTCCATCCTCACATTTATTGATGGGCATTACTTAGTTGTCTTCAACACTGGTGAGCTCACCCATTTCCATACTCAAACGGATACATCCCTGCCATAAACCTCTCTCTCTGCACCTCAAGTATAGCAGCGGATTTGACTTGGATGGTGGACGAAGGGCTACGTGGAAGTGGCCACTATCCTATAATTCTAAAGACCGTGGTATCCTCTCCCAAAGTGTTCTCTTCCCCGTGCAGGTTGGCTGAAGTTTGTGGAATCCTGTAATTTTGACAGCCGTGCAGAAGAATTTGGCACTGTCGATGCGGCCGTGGAATATATCACATCCTGCCTCCAACTTGCCGCATCAGTGAGCATCCCCCGCACATCTGGGAATTTCCCACGACGTCCGGTTTCCTGGTGGAACTAGGACTGTGCAGCTGAGAGAAGGGCCTCTCGGCTACCAAGAGGAGCTACAGATCTCAGCCTAACTCGCAAGCCCGTAAGATTAGCTTCTACAGAGCTAGGGCTCACTATCGCTGGACGATGAAGTCAGCTCGACGCTCCTCCTGGCAATCCTATATGAGCTCCATCTCGCTGCCCACACCAATGTCAAAGATATGGTAACGAGTCCGTAAAATAAAAGGCAAGTACGTTGCCACATCATGTCCTATCCTGTCTCTGAATGGAAACACTGTCTGCACCTGCCGATGTGGCAGAGACTTATACCTTTGCCGCTTCATTAACCTAGTGCGACACTACTTTGCCCTTCGGCTATACGACGACTTAAAGAGGAATGGAAAGCCATTGACTTCGCATCCAGAAGTGGAGAGTCATACAATGTGCTCTTCACCATACTTGAATTAAGAAAGGCCTTGAAAATCTGCTATGAAAGCTTTCCAGGGCACGACGACATCCCCTATGCAATGCTTTGGCATCCTTCGCAAGGGGGATGTCCTTTCTGCTAGGCCTCTGTAACCGAATATGGACGGAGGGAACATTCCTGAGCAGCTGGAGCGTGGCAGTAGTGATTCCGATCCCGAAGGCGGGAAAAGATCACTCGCAGCCTAGCAATTTCCATCCATTCTAACTCATACCGTGCATGTGCAAGCTATTTGAGAAGATGGTCAATATCCGACTGATATGGATCCTGGAACGCGAAAAATTCTTCCCAAACTGTCAGTTCAGGTTCCGCTAGCTTCGTTCCACGTCAGATGCTCTCCTGACACTGGAGTCGTCAGTCTACATGGCGTTTAGATAGAAGCAGCATCACATTACAGTTTTTTTTGTTTTTTTACCCGGAGAAAGCTTATGACACTGCCTGGAGACACGGCATTCTCCAAAAATTCCACAGAACTGGTCTAAGGGTGAGATTGCCGTGTTTCTTAAAAGGCTTCATGGTCAATAAGATTGTCCGAGTTCGGGCCGGGCGAGTCCTATCCTTCCTCTATCAACTCAAAGGTGGAGTTCCACAAGGCAGTGTCTTGAGCATAACTCTATTTGCTATTGCGATCAATCACATAGTGAATGTGCTCCCAAATGGAGTAATCTGCACCTTATATGTGGACGACCTGTCAAAATCATTTACAGCCTCACATATGTCAGCGGCCGAAAGACTGGTCCAGCTTGCCATAGAGAACGTCTCGCAGAAAAAGACCGCAGTGCATTTATGCAGCATCTGGGGCATACTTTTCGACCCCGATCTGTATCTTTATGGCAAGCGGATCCCGTGTAGGGATGAGGCTTGTTTTTTGGGGTTGGTTTTTGACACCAGACTAACTTGGTCTCCTCACCTCTGTTCTCTGAAGGTTGATTGCCTTAGGGCAATGAACCTTCTAAAATTGCTGTGCAGAACGCGACATCATGTTAAGGCTGCACAATGCAATAATATTGGCAAAATTAGAATATGGTTGCGAGCTGTACTCTTCCGCTACCCAAGCCCGACTAAAGGCACTAGATTCCATCCACCATGGAAGAGTGCGCTTTGCAACTGGGCAATTCAGGTCGTCCCCCATCCCTAGCCTTCTAGTTGATGGAGGTTTAACTCCCTTGGACCTCCGCAGGCATTCAACACCTATCAGGTGCTGGTGTCGCGTACAGAGAATGCCTGATTCTCTGACTAACCAAAGAGTGTGAGCTGATGCCAATGCCACCAACACCTTGGTAGAGGTTCCACTCTAAAGGCATTTGGTACACGAGTCCGGGTGTTGCTCGACGCCCATCCCGACCTGACTGTGCAAATAAGCCCACAGGAGCAGTTCAGACTAGGTGCCTGTAATCTACATGAGGTCACCTTTTGTAGGGGACGCTCAGGGTGAAAAGGATCACTCCAGGCACAAACTCAGCTCCTCCAGGTTAAAGACCATCAGTCTTTGCATAAGAGATCTATACCAGTCTACACAGATGGCTCGAAGACCGATGGGGGAGTTGGTTTTGGAGTTATCTTTCTCTCATCCAGGAAAGGAACTTACTGCAATATAGACTGCCATCAACCTTATTTTCCTGAAGAGTGATGTGTCCTATGTAAGTTATTCAGACTCTTTAAGTGCCCCTCAGGCGATAGGTTGTTTTAATCCCGAGCATCCGTTGGTTCTATCAATCCTAGAGTGGCTCCATCTACTGATGAACCGAGGTCGCACTGTGCAATTCTACTGGGTCCCTGCTCCCGTGGCAGTCCCTGGCAATGAGGCGGTGGATGCCCTAGCTAAGACATTCGCATTAATACCTGCAACAATCCGCCTCACAATGCCAGCATGTTATCTCCGACCTGCCATCCACCATACCATACTTCAGGCATGGAAAGAGCAGTGGACCTCGTTAGACGGAAACAAACAGATCGATTTGCGAGAACAGTGGTCTGCTACGCTACCTGCAAGTGCTGGTTACACGCCACCGGGTGGACTACACCAAAATTACTTATAGGCACCTTTTGGAGAGGGGTCCACTCCATTATTGTGATAATTGTATGGTGCCCCTCGTGGTGTTCCACATGATGGTGGAGTCACGGTCGTTTTAACGCATGGGCCCTATGGGCACATACCCGGGCGCCCCATGAGAATAGGGGCCTCATGCTGACCTGTGTATGTTAAGTGACTTGCAATAAATAAATAATACTACACAGTAGTCTAGACTATATTATACTATAAATATTTGCTGCAATGTTATTGTGTAAATTTGTGTTACAAATTTACACATTTTTATTCATGTGAATAGTTGTCATAGGGGTCCCAGTACACGGCTTTGCCCGGGGGCCCATACTGTTGTGAAGATGGCCCTAGGTGGAGTGTTCCAGCCTGGAAGATCTCCGCCAAGCCCACTTGTGAGGCACCAGGGGGAAGATGGTACCAACTCCCTACTCTCTATGCTTGGCCCGTGTGGGGGAGTGGATCTGGATTAGATCATCTTTTTGGAGGAGGTTGGCCTCCTCGAACATATATAAGCAATTCAAAAAATACTTTATTCCAAATATTCTATTTTAAAACAATATGAATACTCTAAAATAAATTCTAATATATATTCCATATATTTTATCCTTCATCCATCTACTGAGCATCTTTCACCCGTTTATCCACATCCTTCTCATTCATCCATCAAAGCATTATTTTGTAAATATCTGAAAACAATTTCATCGGGCATAATTCATCTATTCAGTCTTATTTATCCATTCTTCCCCACCATCTCACACATTCATTTATCCCCTCATAAATTATTACTCATCCATTCACCCTCCTTCATCCATAGATTTGCACTACAATTGTAAATACTCATTGTTTTAAATTCATAATTTATTTTCTCTTTAATATTCTTTTTAACAATTATTAAATCATAATTGTAAATTTTCAACCATTTTAGAGCTTTGACCATCCGTCATCCATCCATCACTAATTCACCGCCCATAATAAATGCTAAAACTACATAAAAAGGTAGTTTTAGTTGCGCCACTCAAAACCAACCAATAAATCACCTGAGACAGCCACGGTTTCTTTCTAGCCTTACATTCTTTGAGCCCAGCTTCTAATAACCTTCTTCTCACTGTGAGTCTTGATATCTCTTTGTTTGTTACTGCCCGAAACTCAGCAGTTACATCAGAAAAGAGTTTTTTTTCCCCTATCGGCCAGAGATGTCCTTTTTAGCAACTTCTCTTCCCTCGGAGTTGTACACCTTGTGTGACCTTGACCATCATTTCTTGCAATTTTGACTTGGGATAATCCTTCTCTGAACAATTCAATGATTTGAGCTCTTTAAGCTTCAGGAATCTGTTTCTTCGGACATTTTTAACAAAAAATTACCCCTTGTAAGTTAACAATAACATAATCAGAGAAAAAATAGGAATAAACTTTAGTATCACACATTGAATGGCAAAAGGTTGCCCCAACCACTTATGCACAATATGCAAAAACGCATTACAGCGATTATAATAGCAAAAGGAGGACACATAAAATATTAATTATTGATAGAATATACGCAAAAATGTTTATTTGTATTATGTCAAGTATGAAATAAATGAGTTTCAATCATATTCTTCACTTTTTCATACCGGCCCCATAATTTTGGCCAAGGCTGTATCTAGCTGTTTTTACGATTGCTTATGCAAAATTAAGATTTTAGTCTCTTATCTTTTCTTGGTGAATGTCTCCAATATTATCACATTGACAATAAAATCTTCATAGCAGGGAAAGGCGATCGACTTTCACCATCTAGTAACTTCTTCGTAGATCTATGACGGAATTAAGGTAGTTAATGGAAGTCTTTCTACTGGAACGAAGTCGCATGTGATCAGAGCGCAGACATGGGAAGGCGTGAGGCATATACACGGGTACAAGGGTTAACTATAACTCCCCCCCCCAGATATCGGAGAAAGTTAGTTGGGCGTAAAGATTCCAAATATGAAGATAATGTTGATGCTGTTTAGTACCATAGTTCAACCCACAAGCTGGTCCATATGGATGAGTGACTGAACAGCATGGTCAAAAGATATTACGAAAGACATCGGAAAAGTTTTGAAATAAGCTCGATAGAAATACATAGATCCTTCATATTTTAAATAAAACTCGCGCGATGTGTATTATTATTCATACTCGTATAATGATTTAATTATATTATTGTTAACGGTATTTTGAATGGCGTCATCACTCATCTGACGCTGTGTAATGACGGCATGGAACGTCACCACGATGTGACATGCGATGACGTCATGGCGCATAACAGTGGCCATTACACACATTGTTAGCATCCCTTTTTCTACTAATTTTTATTTTAGTCATAATTTTTCAACGTATTCATTAATCTCCCTGCGGTGCAACTCATTAAAATAAGAAGTGTTAGAATTATTTTGAAAACATATAGTTTCGTTGGTGATTTAGAATTATCGGAATCGTGTGGCTACTCGTGTGAAACTTGGACAAGAGTGGCAACAGACGGCGGTGTCTGCATCTCCACGCACAGTGGGTCTAAGAATTCTGGACAACGGTCTCACAAATAAGCCATTGATCGCTAAAAAAAACACCAAGGACAGGTTGCAGTGCAACAGAAAATACAATGTTGGAAGAATAGAGCAAGGTTATTTTCTCTAACCAAGACCCCTTTTTCCTATTTGAGACTTGTGGAAAATCGACTGCTTGGTAAGAAAAGCTGAATACCGAATGATGACACCTGAATTAACTAAGATGTCATGTCACGTAACAGTGACGTCATTACGCGCACTCTTTATAAGGATCTTTTTATTAAATTTGATTTTAGTTAATAATGTAGCAACGTATTCATTAATCTCCCTGGGATGTAACTCATATGTAGTCAATGAAAAACATATTTAATGTTAGAATTATTTAATAAAGCTATATAATTTCGATGGTGATTTTGAATTATCGGAGGAATCAACGCCCGCCGAGTGATGACATGATGTCATCATTCGAGGTGCCTTAATTACCGATGATGTCATGTCTCGTAAGTGACGTTATAACAGACAGACTTTCTACGGGTGTGTGTGAACATCTCTACCACCAGGTTTTCCACCAATTTTGTGAGATTTGTCACCCTGTTTAAAAAGTGCGTGGTTAGGGAAAGGGGATGGTTTTCCAAATGGTCGCCTAAAAAGCGTAGAACGCTTGATGGCATATGTTCAAACCACACTTTAAAATTTCACTTTCTTTGCTATCTCTAAATGAAAAATAAACTACAATAACACGTGAGACTAGATATGCTCATTAACTCAGGAAATAAACAAGGATGATACATAACGAAACTTGAGCGGGCAGGAAGGTTCTCGTACGAGAAGTCCTGTTTTTCTACGAAATTTCACGAGAAACTAAATAATTATTAATTTTCATGGATGACTAAATTAAATTTTATCTAAGACATATTAAAACAATGTGTATTCAGATTTATTTTAGACTAGGATGTTGGGTGTGAAATAAAAAAAGTAACAAAAAATCTTTATAAGTGAATACGGTATAAGTTAATAATAATTTGCAATGCCCAAAGAAAATACAGAAAAAATAATTATATTTTAATTGAACTGTCGTTTGAAAATTTCAAACTACCCTCCTTTGTCCGAACAATTAAGACACGTGCCTGTTTCCGTCATTCATTGTGTTTTTACTTCGTACAATTATATTACTTTATTATGTTGTAACTAAAGGCTAAGCGGCGACACCCTTTCTCCTTTGGTTTGTGATCCGGGTGTGAAAGTTTGTGTCGGTAACGTAAATTGCGTGATATCTTTACAACAATGTCCGATGGTACATATTTAGAACATTGCCTTTATTCATGTTCGATTTTTTTTTATTGATCTGTAGATTCTGATAAATTCATAGATTTAAAGACCTTCATTATTTCAATTCCGTTTTCCAATTTCTTAAGGATTACTATTTTCATTTTTTACTTAAATTCTTTTTAATTCTGCATGCGCATTGTGCTGCTTTTGTTTTATAGTTGGTTCTTTACACTTTGGGCCCATTTTTAATTTAACAGATAGTTACTTCTTGGTAAAAAGCAACACACCACACTTGCGATCGCTGTCTAAAGAAAACCAACAAAAAATCCCTGCAATTGTAACTCCTACAAAGAAAAAAAGGGGGGGGGGCTAAGTTATATCCCATATCTATCCACTCACACCTATCCCTTCTTTCCAGAGGTTCAAACTGGGTACGTTCAAGAATGGTGTTCGCAACCTATAACACAGACGCACACGGACAAGAAATTACCTAGTGGCCGGTCCTTCCTCAAAGGTTACACCTCCCAACTGGGCAGAGCGACAGGGTGGATATCCTTAATAGGACGTAATAATCATCGAAAGGACAACGAGAATCTGAAGATCTGTTGTAGCAGACCTAGAGAGGGGACCAAAGACCTTTAGTTGACTTGTCAGCCAGCAGGGCATTAAAGCCCACCCGTTACTAGCAGTATAGCCTTATGCACCCAAGAACGGCCACAGAGAGTTGGTTATTGGGATGTGGTTATTCGACCCCAACGCTCAGGTCCCCTCAAGTCTTGGTATCTTGCAACCTGCGGGCGTTGTTTATAGAAGTTCTAAAGTCTCTTCTGACACGACATGAGGTAACTGGTTAGGTCCTTAAGCCTAGCAAATGGTTGAGCGGATACTCATAGAGAAACACTTTCCCCAGGCCCCGTCAAAGAGTACAATTCGATCCATTGACGGGGCGTCCTTAATTTGAACTCCGTCCAGATGAGAGCAGTTCTTCATGGTACCACGTGCAAGTATACAAAAGGGTGTGAGGATAGTCGTGAAGTATAAAAAGTAGCGCTGAGAGTTCAAGTCAACCCAATGACAGGACTTCTCTAATTTATTCTCAGGCTGGAAGGACTTGTAGCTCCTTTAGGTAAGAAGTGTAACCGGCTGCATCCATTCTGACGTTATGGGAATGGATGACAATGTTGATGAATTGAACATCTACTCTTAGGCAGAATAATACATATACTTAGTAGAGCATGTGATTCTTGATGGGAGCATGTTGAATGAAATATGTAGAAAACAAAATTACGCTGGAAAAGTTCTCTACATCTTCCAAAGGGACATGATCTTATAATTAACATATAAATTATTCGATAAATTCGTCTAATCAGTTTTAACTAATCAACCTGAAACTTGTACAATGAAAAAAATACAGGCAGAAACATATGACAAATATGAGAAACATGCAACGATTCATGTTAGGAATAACCAGCAGGGACCATTAAAATACACACCTTAAAATTAGTGGATGACATATTGTAAAAACTAAAAAGAACAAAAGTAAGACATTACTATACGAACGGCACAAATCCTACATTGACTACTTATTGCTCATTTATTTATCTGAATTATTTTTCTTTAGGTAAATTTGTTAAATTTCAACTTTGGACTTTCATTATTTCACTTCCTCGCAGAAACACTTTCTCTTTTCCATCCACCAAAACTATTTGTGCATCAATATCGTAAAAAAAAATTAAATGAAATTATTACAATTGAAAGATAAATAGTTGTTAGACAAAACAAATATTACTGGATTAAAAATATATTTAAAAGTTTTTGGTTCAATGTTTTGTGGGTCACGCATATATATATATATATATATATATATATATATATATATATATATATATATATATATTAACCTAGATTTCTTCTACAAAGCTTGAGTCTTATATTCAGTAGGAAGGACAAAACGAAGAAGGAGGGTCCCATCTTTAATTCCAACGTTTTGGGTTATTACAAAACCCATCTTCAGGAGCTAAAAACAATTCCAAAGGAGTAATCTAAGCCTAAAAACATAAAAAATAATAGTTCACATAATCGAGCCTGAAGTTTGGTAACTTCAGGCTTTGTGCTTTTTTAAGTTATTTGGTTTTACTCATATTACTTATTCAGAACAATATTAAATACACAATAGTTATAAATTTAAGCTAATACATAAGAAATATTGGTTAAATTCTGATTTTAGGAAACATACCATTTTATAAATTATGCATTATTTAGTAATAACTAATTAAATTCAAACATATTAACAAAATATTCAAGCATATTAACAAAATATTCCAACATATTAGCAAAATACACATTATTATCATACATATTTATGGATAATATGATAAATAGTGAATAGTTTTATTAGATATGTTAAATTTATAACTTAGAGGAGGGCTTTAAACTTTTCTCCTAGAGTTTACATACAAACATTAAAGAACCACAAAGTTCTATTTCAGATTATTTAACTATTTGCATAGTTGTGTGGTAGAATACAAGAACGGTCGAGAAGATATGCCTGAAATTAAAAATTACCATCGATAGAAAGGCTGAGATTTAAAATACAAAAATCATCATTGCAGCAGTGGAAATACGAGTATGCTAAACGCCAACTCTGAGGATTACAGACAGCAAATATGCGAAACTTTCTATTCGTTATCGACCCCAAGAAAGCAGACGCATAAATCCAGATAGAAAGAGAAGATCAATCCTGTTTAGACAAAAGGGAGGTATTTTTGTCCTGGAAAGAGACGCAAAATCTAATAAAACTTAGTCATTAATAGGGAAAAAGAGATGTGTGAGTGCGAGAGAAAAATTGATCACTGCGGCAAAAATTGGGTCATGTATATTACCGTGCGTACATGGAAAGAGAGCGATTGAGTTAGGGAGCGAGTTGCTCCTTATTCTCTAAGATGAGACGGATGCATCCAAGAATAAAATGATCTACTGTAATGCTGGAGTGTCTAAAAGAGATCCGAAACCGCATTCCATAGCCACGTTCATTGCATTTTAATTTTAAATAGCTACAGGATTCATAGCGTGCACAGACAGATCGGTAAAAATTGCGCCTGTAATGACGTGAATGTGGCGCTTCCCTCAGGTGTACCGTTGCTTATAATAACTGCCTTTTATAGCTGCGTACATTGCAGTCTTCATAAAAATGGTAACTTGGTTTTCAAATGACTTAAAACTTAGCACTACTATAGTAAGCATCCATAATTCCTCCATGGCAACCTTTGAAAGACTGAAATTTAGAAACACAAAAGGCTCAAATAGATCAAAATAATGCTTCAGTCTCACAAATTCAACAATATCATTTACAAACTTACGTCTCAATGAATGTGTACGTAGAATTGTGAATGTTAACGAGTGTAAACTCTCGAATATGTGCGTAGTTATTTCTGGATGAATTCCAAATGAGTTTATGCTCCAAAGAAGGATGGTTATCAATTCTTCATCCTTATTTATTACTTCTTTTATCGTCAATCCCTTACATAATTCTTCATTTATCATTCTCCTAGGCATCGACTTCTGGGTTGACCGCTTATTCTCTGGAGGGTGTGTAAAAGTGGCGATAATTCTTGTGTTTGGCTCAACCCAAGATTGAGAAAAATAAGGGTAAAACAAAACAAACAAAATCAAGATGAAATTATGGCTAGGGTAAAACTTTTAAAAATTTCATGAACACATAATTAGAAAAAACGGAGATCTGAAACGAACTTCTTAGCAAACATAATATATATATATACGAGTATATATGAATATGTATTCATATTTATAGTTATCACGCACTAACTTTCGTGATATTTCCCATATACGAGGGGCGGTCAATAAGTTTTGCGAATCGGTAGGGCAAAACAGAGGAAGGGGAATGGCTGTCTATGGGGGTGTTAGGACAAGTTATGACAAGTCAGGACCTGCGGCCGCACGCTCCTGCCTCGCCTATTTAAGAAGCAGTAGCTGAGCGCAGATCGTCAGTCACAAATTTTTCAACAATGGAGAAGGTTGAGCGTCGTGCAGTGATCAAATTTTTGACCAAGGAAGGAAAGGATGCAAAAGAGATCCATGAACGCATGGTTGCAGTGTACACCGACACCGCCCCTTCCTATGCAACCATTGCTCGCTGGAATAGGGAGTTCCGCCATGGTCGTGAGCCACTTGAAGATGAAACCCGTCCAGGACGCCCGTTAGACGTGACCAACGAGGACAATGTGGCCCATGTGTAGAGGATGATCCTCGAAAATCGACGGGTAAAGGTCGAAGAAATCGAGCAATAACTTGGAATATCACATGGAAGTGTTATGAACATCATCCACGACAATTTGGCCGTTGGGTCCCTAGAAAACTCACGCCCCATGATCGACTTCAATGTCGTCAAAGTCCACAAGCTGCCCTGCGCGAGTGCGGATTCGAGGAGTTCAACCTTCTCCCCCTACAGTCCAGATCTGACCCCTAGTGGATTGAACAGCAGTTGGGAGATTTCTGGTTTTCAGGAATTCGAAGCCTCAGGGACAAGTGGCGCAAGTGCATTGAAGTCGAGGGTAGTTATATTGAAAAATAATAAAACACTTTTCCTCATATCTCGTTTCCTTATATCCGAATTGCAAAACTTATTGACCGCCCCTTGTATATATATATATATATATATATATATATATATATATATATATATATATATATATATTTATATATATATATATATATATATATATATATATATATATATATATTAAATGCATGCTTTTATGTACCATGAAAATTTAATTTAGCTACTTATAATATTTTGAAAAATATTTCAAAAAAGAAAAATCGTTTTCTTATTTGGCTCGGTAGTATATATATATATATATATATATATATATATATATATATATATATATATATATGGTCTTTCAACAAGGACGTTCGAGCTTTGTCAGGCGATAGTGGCCATGTTGTTAAATCGACATCTGCCAACCTCACTGTCAACTTTTGAGTAGTACTTGGCAAGTCATGATGCAAAGATATAGCGTTGAATAGCGTGTTAAAATCATCAAATGTGATCAAACTCAGTGCTCCGTTCGACAAACGTTTCCCGCATTACGTGATTTCTATCCTCGCCACAATCGTCCTGCCGAGTCCACTGTTTGACGCTCGGTGGCCAAATTCGAGACAAAAGGGTCGATCAACTATCAGCCAACACCCGTACGTCGCCGAAGCGCAAGGTCTGCTGAAAACATCGCTGCCGTAAATGAGAGTGTACGGAAAAATCCGAGATAGTCAATTTCTCATCGTTCACAAGAACTTGGCCTTTGTGCGACTTCAGTTTGACGAATTATGCGTAGAGACTTGGGTCTGCACCCGTATAAAATCAAACTTACCCAGGAACTTAAGGTAAACGACCATAGACCACGCCGTGTGTTCGCTGATTGGGCTCTAGAGCAGTTGGAAGTTGCCCCAAATTTCCCCCAAAAAATCATCTTTAGCGACGAGGCCTATTTTTGGATAAATGGATTTGTAAACAAGCAGAATTGTCGGATTTAGGACGAAAACAATCCACATGAGATACATCAGCACCAATTGCATCCCAACAGAGTCACTGTTTGGTGCGGATTTTCGTCTAACGGAATCCTCGGTCCGTATTTTTTTGAGAAGGAAGATGAGATTTGCATAACCGTTAACGGCGAGACTTATAGATCGATGATAAGCAACTTATGTGGCCTCAACTGGATTATATGCCTGATATAGATACTGTCGACATGTGCCACACTGCGCACAACACGATAGACATTTTGCACCAGCGATTTCAGGGCATGGTTATTTCGCGTGGCGGCGACGTCAACTGGCCACCGAGATCATGCAATTTAACGCCATTAGACTACTTTCTTTGGGGCTACCTTAAATCGCAGGTCTATGCGAATAATTCGCAAACAGTTGATGTCCTTAAAGTCAACATAACGAACTCCATCCAGCAAATTCAGCCAGATTTATGCGACAAAGTCATCGAAAATTGGGCCTCCCGAATACGTTCCACCCAAGCGAAGCCGCGGCCGACATTTGAACGACGTCATATTCCACACTTAATGCCATAAAATTTATCTTCAAATTTAAAATAAATTGAATGCATAACACAACTTGTTTTATTTACATTTAAAAATTGAGTGACCTTATTGGAATACCCGTTATATATATATATATATATATATATATATATATATATATATATATATATATATATATATATATATATATATATATATATATATATGGGAAATATCACGAAAGGTAGCGCGTGATAACTAGAAATATGAATATGTGCCACGAAAGGAAACTGAATAAAAGACAGTTAGTACTTTCGTCTATTCGACATTTTCAAACTCAATGGTGAGAAAAATAAGACACAGCATTTATACTAAGCACGTTTCCCTATGAGGTCAACATTTTAATGATATCAGATAAGTCGGATTTTAGGAAAAGTGATAAAATTGGATCTTAGCGAAAACAGCCCTGGGCTAATGTTAAGATTACTCCCCTTTGTGTGGGAGATTAAAAATGATTCCAGGATATTTCTCTTTATAAAATCATTACTATGGATTATAGTATCAGTTTTTGACCAGTTAATTTCGTGTCCCATCTTAAAATTGGAGACAGCTAAGGCATTATTCAGATATCCCTTAATTACTGCATTTTTGTGTTGTTGGGTCCTTATGGAAACATTTTTGGAGGTTTGGCCTACATAGAATAAATTACAATCTAAACATGGAATTCGGTAAATTACATTATTATCATTATTGGGGCTATGCTTTATTAAGAGATTTTTTAATGTAGGATTGTATTTAAAGGATACCCTTTTATTAAGTTGTTTTAGAATGGGCACTACAAACATAAAATTATCATGATAGGGTAAAATTAATAAGTTTTTACGAAGTTCTATTGTCTCTAATTTATGACCTCCCTTTACCAACCAATACAATCATTGAGCTTATTTGGTTATGTACTAAAAAATGTAAATTTAGTTTCAACGGCAAATTCTATGAACAAGTGTTTATTATGGCTATGGATAATCCCTTATCTTCCTTATTGTCAAATTTATACTTGGAATTTTTCGAAACTAGGTTGATCCCCCCTCTTTGGTCTACTCAAATTGTTTGGTTCCGGTATGTTGACGACATCCTGGTAATTTTAAACATCAGTTTTGACATCAATAGTTTTCTTTTCATTATCAACTCATTGGTTCCGTCAATTAAATTTACCGTAGAATAGGAAGTAAATAAGAGCCTTCCATTTTTGGATGTCCTAATAATTAGAGAACCACATAGATTTAAATTTACTGTTTATAGGAAACCGACAAATAATTTAATTTATCTCATGTCCATTTTTATTCAAGTCATGCAAAAAATATAAAATCTGCTGTTTTTTCCTCCATGTATCTTAGGGCTCTTCGAATATGTAGTCCCGACTATTTAGATAAAGAATACACAAAAATCGAAGATATTGCTACCAATTTATGCTACCCAAAGTACTTTCTACAAAAATGTATGAAAATAGCCAAAAAAACATTTAATAATTGTAAATTAGAGACTATAGAACCTCGTAAAAACCTATTAATTTTATCCTATCATGATAATTTTATGTCTGTAGTGCCCATTCTAAAACAACTTAATAAAAGGGTATCCTTTAAATACAATCCTACATTAAAAAATCTCTTAATAAAGCATAACCCCAATAATGATAATAATGTAATTTACCGAATTCCATGTTTAGATTGTAATTTATTCTATGTAGGCCAAACCTCCAAAAATGTTTCCATAAGGACCCAACAACACAAAAATGCAGTAATTAAGGGATATCTGAATAATGCCTTAGCTGTCTCCAATTTTAAGATGGGACACGAAATTAACTGGTCAAAAACTGATACTATAATCCATAGTAATGATTTTATAAAGAGAAATATCCTGGAATCATTTTTAATCTCCCACGCAAAGGAGACACAAATCCAACTTCTCCATAGTCAAGATCTATTGATCACGAGTAGAAATTCCTGGATATTGAGTTTTCCATGATCGTTGACATAAGTCACAACCTCTGTTATCCTCATAAATGTTTTGCTAAATGTTTAAATTCTGACAAAAAAAAACCCTTCTATAGAATTGAAACCCCTCTCGCAATTGATTATAAGAATCTCTGTTTTTACCCTTCTCTCATTCCTTTTTCCTTCTTCCGCGTCTCCTGAAATGTTGGTGTAAAAAATGCTGGTTGACAATAATAATCAAAATATAAGGAGGGCGGGTGGTGGGTGGTGGCCTATTTTGTCGATTGTTCAGTTTTCCCTTAGCGCTACTTTGGGTAAACTGGAAAATCATTAACTGTCCTTTTAAACCAACACAAATACAATGTAAGAAGAAGTGAACGTAATTGTGTTTTTACGAGTATGTTCATTTATCTGAAAATGATCATCCTATCAATTGGAATTCTGCTAAATTTATTTCCTATTCAGAAGACTATTAAAGGCAATATAGTTGATTGCTCCTTCATTAATGCTACTCCAAATTTTAATATTTATCCGGGTCTCTTTAAACTTGATTATAATAATAAAAAAAGCTCATTTTAAAAGAACTTGTGCATTTAACCCATAATTCTTTCTTAATTTTGATTATTTTTTGTTCATTTAATAACGTATGTATATTTTGCATCTGTGTATTCATATTGTATGTGACTGCTCCATTTAAATTTTTTTTTCTCTCTCTCTGTCTGTTTTTTAGTGCAGATTTTATTTAGGTAATTTTCCCCTTCCTGTACCTGTTGTTAATTCCTCTTCTTGATATTTTTCATATTTTTTGTTTTTTTTTATAATTTTTGTCTCATTATATCCACTCCTCTGTGGTTTTAACCTTGCGTTTTGGCTTCCGTAGGAAGAGCTTCGTTTACTTTCTCTCTCTCTCTCTCTCTCTTTATATATATATATATATATATATATATATATATATATATATATATATATATGTGAAATATCACGAAAGTTAGCGCGTGATAACTATAAATATGAATATGTACCACGGAAGGAAACTGAATAAAAAGTGGATCGGAGTTAGTACTTTCGTCTATTCGACATTGAGTTTGAAAATGTCGAATAGACGAAAGTACTAACTCCAATCCGCCTTTTATTCAGTTTCCTTCCGTGGTACATATTCATCTATATATATAAATATATATATATATATATATATATATATAAACTGAATTTATTTCCCGCAAATTTCCAATTACATTATATGAATGATTCCAGAAATTGCTATATACTTGGCCAGGGGTATATACCCTGGAGTAAATGTGAAAAATTAAAAATTATAATTAACAACCGGTAATTATGCAAATAGTTTAGAGTAAAATTTTGCCTACATGTCCATGGCGTATGTTTTTTAATTATTTATTCAGGTAATATTTGATTAACTTCCGCGGTATAGTAAATTATCATATTTATTCCTAGAGTAATACAAAGATCCACTCTAAGGCGTTCCTGAACTGAAATAATTGATTTTACAAAATTAGAAAATTGAACGCAAAACAGAAGTTGGTATGCACAGAATAATAATATTTAATATTTTGGCAAATGTCTTTAGTTAGCAATCATAGTCTTTACTAGAAATTTTGTTTCCTTCTTCCTTACATTACATTCACAAACTTGGTCGGAAAAAACTCATAAGAAAGAAAGTCACAATTAGTTTCAATGCAATAAAGAAAACAAAATAATAGAGGGATGGGAAGTTTCAGCGCCGCCAATTCGCCGCCGCCAGTTCATCGGCTTGCCTTTTCGGCGCCAAGACATTTCAGCGTGCACTCGAAGGGCATCAATGCGGCCGGAATAAGAAAATTTAAAAGTTTAAATTATGAAGTAAAATTATTTCACGCAATTGTCTTTCTTCTTTTTCTCATGTCCATTTGTGAATTGGGATTTACTATCTTAAAATCACTTATATTCAGTCATTTATATAATTTATTTTTTAAGTATTTGTTGCTACGTTAGTTTGGTTAAACTAAATATAATTCGTTCAATGCGGCTTCGTCTGAGGCTCATTTAACAATAAAAGTTCGTCACTCTTGGCCTGGCCTAGCTGTTTTAGTCCAAAGATGTCCCAACGCTACATTATTGTAAAATATTTAAAATTTCTAAATGGATGGAATAATTTGTTTGCGAAAATTGTTCCCCATATTTCCGTATTATAAGTACCTTAAGAAGAGAACTTTTAGCACGCATGTGCGAAAATATTTCTAGCTTTAGTATTAATCTCTAGAGGGTAAGGTAGGGTAGTCCATTTATGATGGAACATTCATTGGACTGATGGATTGCTGAAATATGGTCTAGGGATCATCTAACAATAGAGTCAATAGGCCATCTAGCGATCCATTTGAAAACGCCGACATAAGAAATCAACCTCTTTATCATGAGCATCTTTAAACATCAATATATAATTTAGTTTACTTAATTTCCCTTTATGCCACTATTTGAAATATTACTTGCTAGCAAGTTGACAAAAGGAGGATATGTACATGCAGTAATACGAGAAAATGTTTGACAAAAATCAACTGTTATATATTTTTTTAAAAATCCCCTACAGGTTTAAAAGCACTTTTGCTGCTTTCATGCTTGGGAATCCTTATGAAAAACTACGTAATTTAAAAAGAAAATGATGACCAGGGGTGATCTATTTCTTTACCAGATGGATCTTGGCAGGGAAACCTTTTTTATGATAGCAACTATTTTAAAATTAGTGATTTCATTTCCAGAAAATTGCCAGGCCATATTAAAAAAAGCAAATGTTTAAAATTTAATATCAGCGGATTATTGACTCTATATTTAGACAATCCACATGCCATATTCTAACGACAAACAAATGCGGATAAAGTTAAATAGAAGTTGGATTATTGACTCTATTTCTTGATAATCTTCACGCCATATTGCAACGTCAAATCCACATAAAGTTTAATATCAGCTGCAATATTAACCATTTTTACTATCTCCAGACGACATTTTAATGAATGCACCCCCATGAGATGGTTCTAACCTAGGTATTAACCCAAAGTAGAACCAGCAAATTTTAGCAGGAAATATTTAAAGGATTAATTTAAGGATGGATTCCATAGCTCTATTAAGTTTTATTCCTGAACAATTCTGGCAAATTCTTTAAAAGGCCATTTTAAGCTCACCTGAAAACTGTGCTCATCTTTATCTATTGCATTCTATGTATATTTAAAGGCTTAGCTTTCTATATTTCAGCATTTCTTCTCAGACGTTAGCGTTTATTTGAACTATGCTTGTGGTCTCTTTTAAAATTTTCAACCCTAAAACATGGCTCATTTTGTAAGCACTAAGAGAAGAAAGGGAAAATTTTGTCATGGCGGATACATCTATCGGTTTGATAAAGTTAATAAGACCTAGCCGGATGTAAAGTTTTGGCGATGCCATGAAAGTAACTGCAAGGCTCGAATTCATACTTTTGAATACGAAGTCATACGCGCAATCAATGAGCATTACGCATCCTCCATTAGCTGGTGAAATCGAAGTGGAAAAGGCAAAGTCTGAAGAAAGAGATAGAGCTGCATCAACCTGGGAAATTCCAAGTGTAAATACTTATTAATCAGTGCTTAGACAGCATGACTGAAGCTGGTATTGCACAGAGAGCAAATGGAGCAGCACTCAGCAAACTGATTCGACGAACACCGAAGGAAATACCTCAAAGATTTAAAGTGTACAAACCAACACCAGAAAGAGAGGAGAATATTTGTTTAGTTGACGATGGTGCGGTGCATGGTAGAATTATCATTTTTGGAAGAGAGACCTGGTTGGAATATCTAGTGACTTCTAATATATGGCATGTTGATGGAACTTTTGCGTGTGTCCCAAATCTATTTTATCAAGTTTACATCGTAATGGTAAAAAGCATGTAGGTGTTCATCCGATAATATACGTGCTTTTACAAAATAAGCAGTGAAAAACTAACAAAGTAATGTTCAATATTATTAAAGACATTGTTCTAAATGCAGAGGCATGAGCAATCAATTGTGATTTTGAGCAAGCTGCCATTTTGGCTATGAAGGAATCGTTCCTTAACCCATTTAGACCCATGACCAAGACAGAGATTATTTTCTAATAAATTTATATCTAATATATGTAAAAGGGTGTAAATATTTAGAATATGTCAATTTATTCTATTTTATTCATAATTATTATAATTATATGGGTGTACTCAAATGAGTACATTGGGTTCATGTGTAAACAAAATAAAGCTTATTTTGTCCTGCCTAAAATTTGAAACTGAGAAATGTTTAGCTTCATCTATCTTGTCTAAGCGAGTCTTATGCAAACACAAACTTACATTTGTGTTTGCTTTCAAAGCAGTCACGTTCTATGCAAAGGGTTTTGAGACACCTCTTACCGCTCCAACGGACTCGTGCGTGACAAACCGCACAGCGCAGCTGTTTATCCAGTTTTGTAGGGAAACGCCCTTCTGGGTCATCAACTACGCGTTGCGGTACGTTTCCATGAGTACGTGCAGCACGATCATGAGACAGACGGTTACGTTTTCTTGAAATACTGAGGTAGTGCCTTGCAAAATTTCTAACAAAGCATAATAAATCCATTGAGTCCGAAGCAGCTGTTATGTGGATATTCCATGCATTTACCATGCTTACATTCAGCATGCGGGTAAATAGCGCCCACCGCCATTATTTTGCTTGGATTGAAATTCTATAAGTATTAGTTGCCTGGTGTAATAGATCGACACCTCCTATTCAAGAATTTTTGGCTGAATAAACGTGAGATCTGGAAACAGAAATTTTCTTCTTCTCGGAAGTTGACCATCTTTTGACACTATCTAGAGGTGTAACCACATCATAATTTGTTCCAATAGTTACTACGCTGTTACCTATCCACTTGGTTATCAATATTTAATTTTCTATTTCTCATCGGTAGTCGTAGTGTCCTCTTGGTTTTTCTTCATGTCTTGAGTGGGAGGGAGGAGGGGGTTTACCTGTGTGATTTTCACGTACCGTGCCCGTAGCTTTGAACCCTAGATCTTTTAGTTTTACCAGAAGGTCATAATTTGTAAAAAAATGTCAAAGAACACTATATGGTCGTTGGGATTAGACACATAGTTCAACAACTGTAACACTACTTCACTACCTAGAGGTATTCTTTCTGGGCTTTGAGTTGTTTAATGGTTAGCACCACAATACGTGTCAAAAGCATAACAATAGCCACTGGAACTACACAACATCCAATCTTTGTATCCAAAGCGTATGAGTTTTCCACGTATAAATTGTTTTGTAGGATGCCACCCATAATACTTCACCATAGCCTCATCGATGCTGAGATTTCGGTGAAAGATGCCCCACTGCCGAAATTTTGAATTCAACAAAGTCATCAGAGGACGTAATTTGTACATACTATCTGAATTATCGATTGAATAATTATCTGCAAAGTGAATGTACTTTTTTTATTTCTTGAAACCTATTACGGGACATGCACGATGATACACACCCGACCCCTACATCTTCATCAAGAGACCAATATAGTTTTTCTCTGGTCAAACAGTTATATCCACTTAGAAATAAAAACCAAAGAACATTTTCAACTCATCTGAAGATATTGTAAATATATGGTTATTTTTCTGTCGAGCAAATAATAACGTTTGAGAAAGAATTAGCTGCAACACACTATCGTATAAAATGCTTTTAAAAGTTTGCATTGGATTTTGATCTGAAAATGAATCTATAACTTTCCTCCTTCATTTTTCTGCACCTGCTGTACTAGGCATGTCGTAACACTGATTCATTTTCTTCCATTTCAAAGCAGGGCGGTGGATTTACTGGTGGATCCTCATCATCATCGGTTTCATCTTCAATTTCAATCTGACCTGAAAAGGAAGAAAAAAGATTTCTTGTCATCATCATCATCATCATCACTAACTCCATAATTTAAGAAGGGGATTTTTTTGAGTATTTGAATAATAATTTCATCTTAGTTTGGTTATGACTTTTATAATATTATAAAACAAAATGGTGAAGTTCAGAAATAAATATAAGTATTGAAATTTTGTGAATTTTTTAAAACCCAAAGAATTACAAATGGTGAAGTTCAGAAAGTTTATTTTTATATATTTTCTTCTATTACTATATTTTAGCAATGTGATATTTTAAAAGGGGGAAAATTTAGTTTAGAGTTCATTTTTAAAATGATTACAATTGGTGAAGTTCATAAAATATATCAAAATTTAACTATGGCTGCTTATTTTTAGATTTTAAATTTTAATCTTAGTAGCGAAGCGCAAGCTCCCCCTATAGGGAAGAGTGGCGAAGCCATTGCCTGGTAGCCATATATATTTATATCATACTAAAATAGTTATATTTACAATGTTTGTTCTTGTATCAGCAGTATGTATTCACTTACCTGCAACTTTTGCAGGCATTTCTTCTGTGGCTAAACTATCATCATCCAATTCTTCCTCGTCAGTTTCTTCATCTGCTCGATCAGGAGGTAATGCAATGATCTTCATTGCATCTATTCTTGAAAAAGAAGCTAATTCCTCAATAGCAATTGGTAATCGATTGTGTGAGTTGAAATAAAAAAACATCTGAATTCATTTTTAGTTAACAGAGACTAACTAAGATTTTTAGTTAACAAAGTTAAAAAAAGCACAGTAATCCTGAAAAAATATAGCAATGAATAAATCCGCACAAATATTCAAACTCAGTGAAGTTCTGCACCACTGTACTCAATCGAGTACAGTCAAAAATACGCTCAAATTACACCATGAAAGAATTTTTGCATAAGCTTAACTATTTTGGGTATAAAATAACACACTAATAAGCTTTTAAAAATGTATTATTTTGATATGCTACCCCTTCTAGTATCATCAAAATGAATGAGAAGGTGTGAAAACTCAAGGCAACATTAAAAACAAGATAGAGAACAATTTCATGAAACACACACGCACTACCATACACCTCTGACCACATCAGGCTTAGCACTAACTATCTTTCTGTTATTCAGTGAAATTTGGCGCCATCTGGCGATAATAAATGCGCAGCAGCCACTTTCATGAGTGTACTCGAATGAGTACGGTGGGTCTGAATGGGTTAATATAGAAGTGCGAGAGTGGCTTTTCCACTTGGCCAAAAATGGGTTAAATAAAATACAAAAGATGGGCTATATGAGTCAGTATAGTAATAATCATGATTTGGCTGTCCATGCTAAACTGGTCACTTAGTTATCCGTACCTCTGAATTGGTTAGAAGATAATTACATTAATCGCCGTAATAGAAGAGGAAATGGCCGATAAAGAGCATTATATCCTCCAGAGCGGTGGAATCTCTATCATCGGACTAATGAAGGGAAAGAGAGAACAAACAATCATGCTGAAGCGTCAAATGGGAGATTAAGATGCAAATTAGAAATTAATAAACTGTATGGATAACCTACCACGTGCTTTACAACCAATTTGTAACTTACGCCGTAACTCCTGGGAAGCGCAGTTCGATAACTTACTACCTAGTACCTAGTTTACGCCGTAGCGAGTGGAGCGCGGGTCGACGAACTGAAGGCCGGTTAGATTTCGTCATGTAGGTTCTTATGGTGACGGGTATAAATAGGGACCTCCTGACTCTAAGAAGTAGATACGCAGATGACATCACAAAAATCGTTTCAAGTCCATTCAGGAACGCTAGAAGTCAAGCAAGGGTGACAGCTGCCGAGATTGATGACATCAATCTTTATGAAAAAAAGTGGAAAATAAAGACTAACCTCCAGAAGTTCCTGATAATTCCGATGAACTACCTGAAATTAGACGACGTCCTCGTTGAGAATGAAATTTATCCGTACTCTAACGAGGGAAGGGTCCTGAGCTTACGTCTTTACAAATCAGGATACAAGGCCCAAATAAACAACAGAGTCTCCCTAGCCAAAAGAGAGCTGAAGAAACTGTACCGGTTCCGAAGCCTCAACGTGCTAAATAAGAGAAAACTCTACATGGCCCTGGTACGATACTTCCTTGTGTACCCGGCCATAATCACGCAGATGACAAGTTGTACCTCTCTCAGAACAATGCAGAAGGTACAGAATATAGCCACACTGCATATAACTGGCACGAAAAGGATCAATCATATTCGACAATCGGTTCTACATGATATAACCAGACTAAAACCGATCAATATGGACATCCAGAGGCTAGGGAGTAAGACATAGGACAAAGTAGAACAAGAAATACTCCCAACAATTAACAACAATCTAGATTTACCGCAACATGGACAACGCACAGTAGAAAGGACATCTCTATTCCCTAGCGGAAGAAACTGTGCAAGAGAGAATATAAGACCCATCTACACCTAACAATATACAAAAGGCAATAAACTTTAATTAAAAGAGGCAAAGTGCCCAAATCAAAATTTAACTAAAACAAAAAGAAGAGAGGAAAAATAAATAATCAACAAAATTGAATCGAATAATAATAAGAAAAGGAAGATAGATTAACAGAAACAACATAAATGAAAAGAGGCGAAGTGGCCAAACTAAGATTCAAATTGAAAATAATAATTAAATAACTAAATACAATAACATCAAGATAGCTATAATTTAAGTAAAAAGAAACAACGAAGTAAGAAATAATAAAGTACAAATAAAAGAGGGATAAATGCCCATATATAACTAGAGAACAGTTAGCAAAATAAAAACTAATTCAAAGGCTTGAAAGCCAAAACGGAAGAACTTATTAATGGAATAAAATAAATATATATATAACACAATGGAAGAACCTGACCGTCATCGACGGTTAGCAACATTATTGACGTAAGAAATTTTTTTTTTAGCAAAAAATGAAGAAAGTATGCTAGTGATGCCCTCAACACCAGGACAAACTAGTAAACAATTTTACACCTATGAAAACCTACCACACATTTCATCACTTTCATTAATTTGAACTTGAACCTGAAGAAGTAGAGCCAATCAGGAGTTCTTACAGCGAGGACCTGCTGATACCTAAAGATCCCTGTCAGTATCTGCCGCTATTTCCTCTGCCGCTGCACCGATTGCAAGCTGCCGATTTACTCGTCTCTCTCACTCTCAGCGGGAAGTCGGAATACGCTTGGACTCGTTACGACTCTCCCCGTTTCCAGGACAACCACCATCCGTGTATTGCTTCACTACTTCCGTGACAGATATTTGGAATATTTCTTTTCATCTTACGCCCCATTCTTAAGTTCCCGTTGTCGAGACCTACAACTATTTATAAAGGACGTTTCCGTACCGATTGTCCGGAGTAGCAGTGCTTATTTTGTAACGACGTGTTGTCGTTGATGGCTTAATCCTGTGACATATTTAATACACCTGTTTGTGCACTGTATTTATTTGATACGTTTGCAGTTGATATGATGCGTTTGCGCACTGTATTTATTTAACGCGTTGTATTCAATGTACTCTTTTGTGCACTGTATTTATTTAACACATTTAAATCATTCATTGTATTATTATACCTTCGCAGATATCTAAGCACCTTCCTTTGGACCTATTTATTTCTTGTTTTGGAGCCGAGGGAACTTAGTTCCTCATTTTGCCTTTACATAAACCAACTCTATGGAAGTTCATCCAGGCTCTCCGCAAAATTAAAAAAGGACGAGACGAGTATATGGAAAAGCTTGCATCTGGGTATTAACCTGCAGCAGTGAAATTGTTAACAAGCAGAAAAGTAGACGATAGAATTTTAAGAATTATTTTGCAGTATGAAGAAGAAATGAAGTCGAATTTTTGTGAAAATTGCTCATAATACTGAACTAACCTATTCATTCACTATTCATATATAATTGAATATGTTAATGATTTTATAATTTTTTTAAAACTTTAGTCAATTAGAGGCGTTATTCACCTTAAGTTATAAAAATTTGTCTACGAAATGTTTTAAATTCTTAGTTACTCTTTAGAATGTGTTAACATTAAAGAATAAATAGATTTTCATTGCTGGTGATCCGCTTACAAAGGCGTAGATTTTTCAAAAGTTTATTGATTTGTACAAAAAAATAAGAGATTAAATAAGGATCATATATAAAGGCACTTAAAAATTTTTAATATTTTGTTTATCTTATTTTCTTCAGTAATTCAAATTCAATTTTTGCTAAATATTACTCCTTTCGAAAATCTTTTTTTCAATTTTATATTTTTATGGTGATATTTCCTTTTCTAGTTAGTAACTCTCAACTGTGTTACTTAACTAAACATATACAAAAGAGTCTAATTTGTACTTTATAAAAAATAAACGAGGTTAAATTAGGGTCGATTTTTCCATTGCAGCATTCGTTACGATACAAAACTTAATCATTATATTTGCGCTAAAATGTTACAGCAATATATTAGCAGAGAAATGACTAGGCCCTGGAACAGCGAGCGTTGAAAAAACGGCGCTAAAACGGCAGAACGCTTAAATAGCGGCGCTGAACTGGCGGCGCTGAATTGGTAGCGCTGAACTGTATCTAACCCAAAATAATAATATTTTTGGGAATATGTACTAACTCTCGGTTAATATGTTTTACATAACGATAAAATAATTTATGTTATATCATCCGGAAAGTTCATCCGATCGCAATGCAAATTTATATATCAGCAACTTTGGACTTCTACATCCGGAGAAGCCTGAAAATTCCGCTCTGAAATAAGCTTCTATAATATTAATGTAAAACGGGGAAGTTACCGATGGTGGGTGGAATCTTTTTCTTAAGGCCTGCTATGTTGATGGCTAAACGTTTAAAGTGCTGGGCTCAACTCTGGTTGGAATAACGGATGTTCTGAAAGGCAACGGACGGGAGTCTTACTTCTCGGGACAATCCTTAACACTCGGCTGCCGTTACCAGTCCTCTTCTGTAACGTGGCCGGGCTGAATCCGAAATTTGTCTTCAGACAGGGGAAGAACCGCTCTGTCTAGTGTTCTAAGTACGAGATGAAAGAAACCTCAAACGATATGATTTTTTCTGTCTTGAACAAACTTCCTCAAAAAAATAAAAAGACTTTCAAGGTCAGATCTTAAGAATTTAAATACACAAGGGGTCAGATTCCGAATGTTTCGGAGCACTAGCTAATTTTGATAACAAAATTTGGAGCTTATATACTTATTTAACAGAAATCAAAATGGCTTATACTGGAGTTTAAGTCTAACTAACCGGAACATATTATGGTACAGAAGGTGAGTTTATCCATAATCGTAACTAGATGAGTTAATCCCGAAGATTTTAAGAACGGATTTGTTTGCCTGCTTTCTGAGTCAAGGCAAACTCGAGCAACAGAAAAGGCTCTTATTCGGGAGAGAAGAACTTTTGATCAGGAAGGAGGAAGGGGGGGGGGGTAGATAAAGTAGGTTCAGGCGACTAGCCTAAGAAAGTCCTTCAAAGCAAGTTTATTAAAGACGGGTCACGAGGGATGCTGGGTTTCGCAACAGTAAACAAGATAATTGTCCTATCTTTCCATTCTCTACGTCTCCCATTTTCCTTTTTAAGCATTGATTGGTTCACGTGATATTCTCCTAAGTGTTTTCCGGGTTGTGTTACCAATTCCCATTTCCTTGGGCCTTTAAAAATACATCTATAAAAAATCACGCGTTATGTGATTTCCAATATATATATATATATATATATATATATATATATATATATATATATATATATATATATATATATATATATATATATATATATATATATATATATATATATATATATATATATATATATATATATATATATATATATATATATATATATATATATATATATATATATATATATATATATATATATATATATATATATATATATATATATATATATATGATAAATAACACCCACAAGGAAAATGGAAAAACGATTCCGAGCGCCTTCGTCTTTATTTTAAAAGACCTCTTCATGGAATAACGTAGGTCAGGACAGACAATGTCTTAAATAGTAAGGAGGGGGGGGGGGGTTGAAACAGCTACCTGCATCAAAACCCTACCTAAGGGGTACACATTCTTTAAACACTTTTGATGCAGGTAGCCGTTTTAACCCCCCCCCCCCACTCCTTAATATTTAAGACATTGTCTGTCCTGACCTACATTATTCCATGAAGAGGTCTTTTAGAATAAAGACGAAAGCGCTCGGAATCGTTTTTCCATTTTCTTTGTGGGTGTTATTTATCATAATTTTGACTCACGTTCAAGTTGTGAGTTTCTTTTCATATATATATATATATATATATATATATATATATATATATATATATATATATATATATATATATATACGCATCATACAATGCGTAAAACAATGGCTAAAGTGAGTTGATATGATTAATTCTATATTTTTTCTCCTTATTTCCTTATTTAATTTTAATTCATAAATACCTCACTAAAATGACTAAGATGTACTTCATGGTCGTTTAAAACTTATTCATGGTAAATATTTAGTCCCATGAGAAGATTTCTAAGAAAAAAAATAAACCGCCTAAAAAAATTAATAACGCCTTAAAAATGATAGTTACTATCAATTTTGTATAGTAGGGACACATTGCAAAGAGACAAACCTCTATTTAATATAATGATAAAAAACAGTAGAATCAAATAGAAAGAATAATATAATCTATAAAAATTATAAGTGAATTTCATCAGAATAAAGGCACAAATTTAAAAGACCGCCTAATTCTGTTTCGTTGGCGTTGCAACGGAAAAAGAACTCATCCATAATAAAAAGTTCGTTTAGATGGTTGGTTGGTAGGGTGTTTGATTCAACGTTGGGTAATTAATATTGGTAGGTTAAACAGTGAGTAAATTAATTGACCAGGTGTAAAAATTTATTTCTCGTTATAATCGTTTAATGAACAAAGACTCGAAATAATTGAATGTGAGGGCTGTGGAAGATATGATAAAATAGAGAAAGAATCTGGACTGAGAGGACGATGGTGATTTTCTGATTTCTGTCTGGTAAAAGAAATCTCTGGGTTAGAAAGGTGAATGCATGGAATGAGAAAAAAATCTGAGTACTGCAATTCTGCAGTTTAGTTGTTAGCCTATTTGACCCTCATAACGACTATGGCAGATCTGGCATGCAAAATGGTAGACTACCCTGGATACCAATCCATTAGCAAGGGACTCTTTATAACGGGAAGATTGAATGGAATGAAACAGGTTTTGAGTTCCTAAAAAAAACCTGGCATTGTTGAACTTATTTTTGAGGATACAGAGGTGAGGTTTATTAAACCTGGATGCTAAATGGTGAAGGTAGGGCAACTTTAGTATAGAACCTTTTCGTTTTGGATCACTATTTGCATCAGCTTTATAATAATATATTTTAGATACTAACCAATGTAAAATATAATTATGGTAGTAATTAAAATGAAAGAAATTCTTGATATAACTTATTTACTTACGAAACTCCTATTATTCTGAACAAATATGGTAGGTACTGAAGAAATGAGTGGATTTTTTATAGATAGAGGTATTAACTCACGAACCTTCTCGAGCAACGCTCACATCTAAACAAAAGGGGTTTGCTTAATGTTTCGTTTTCCATAGAGAGCTTTATGCTCGAATGTTGTAGGTTAACATACTTTAAAAATAAAATCCTGATGCTTGAAGACGAGGAAACAATCATCTATGTATCTTTGAAAGACAATTTGTTTGAATTTGGACAAAGATTTAGCTATCTTTTTTCACGAGGGCACAAAAACCTAACCTAACCTAACCTAACCAAAATGGTCTAGACCTTCATGTTGTAAGTAACACTCGTTGTTAAAAAATATGCTATCACCTACAACCCATTTAAAGAGCTGACAGAAATAGTTGTTTAGTTAAACCCAAATTTTCATTTATACTTTGGATTAGAGGACTGTAATAATATTGCAAGTTTCATCTACCAACGTTAATAATTAAGCTTCTCTATCAATTTTAGTCATGAAAATATCTCTACAGTGAAGTCCACCAACATATGTAGAAAAAAATCGAAGTGTTCCAAAGTAAAATTATTATGAGTAAATGATCAATAAGAGGTACAAGATGTTATACACGTTTAGCTGGGAGTATTATTTGCAGAGAAATTCAGGTGGAGACATAGTTTATTTTTATATATTATTGATAAACCATAAATGATTCCAGATGTACAAGAAGAAAATTAACCTAATGATAAACTTCACTTATAATGTATTTTCTCAATTTAAGAATGTATTTAAATGGATTCATTTGCTTAAATAACCTAAAAATCTGAAAGAATCGTACGCATTTTATGCAAATTATTATTCAACAGGATTCAAAATGAACACACTTTTACCATTATCGAGTTCTTAAATTATAATTGACTGATCTTATCACAAAGTGGAAAGGATACTGAACTTATTAAAATTGGAAACACGGCTTAAGATTTTAAACTTTAAAATTGATACTAAAACCTAAGCCTTTGATCTCGTTGGCTAAATCTAAAGGGCTTGAAAGGTGGAAGAGTCTTAAGATGGAGGCAAAGTTTTTCGAAAGGAAGGAAATACCCTGACGTGTACAAACAAGAATATGTACACCTAAAACGCACAAGAAGTTAAAATGTGAACCTCATATTCTCCCTTCCTGAGAAAATGAAGGCGTGAAGCTAGATTGGCCTCCTATCCGGGATGCCCCATGGACAGTGGCGGTTAATAAAAGACTCCGGGCGAGGAGTTCCGTCGAACAAAGGCCGATTTGCGATGCTCTCATCGGAGCGTCGCAGAGATAGGGTAGAATTCAGCTCTCCTATTCCATAACTGCTCACGATTCTACCTCACTCTCACATAGACTCTCGTTTACAGCTAGTACAATTTAAAACCAGGGAACCTGAAATCAAGTCGTAAAGATACGATCCGTTTTTTTTTTCTAATAACAACTTTTTTGGAGAAAAATTAAAAATAACTTTTATTTCTTGAGCCATTAATAATACTGGTTTATAGTTTTGTCTGTTTGAGATAGAAGATATATATTTAATCACGAGTTGTGATGTAAAATCCATTACAATAGTAACATCCAATTGGGGATTAGAATATTGGATAATATCTAAAATATATTATTATAAAGCTAGTGCAATTAGTTTTCCAAAACGAAAAAGTTTTACTAAAGTTGCCCTTACTTCACCATTTAGCATCCAGGTTTAATAATCCTCATCTTATGATCAATTTATTTAGAAGAAAGTTTCACGACACATGACTTATATATATAACTGAATTAGGGATGAAGTAAGAAGTTTAAACTTAAAAACTGGGTAACACATAGTTGTAGCTCGCCCAGCTAAGCAAGAATTGAAGGTCAAGTTCGTTTTTTCCACTTTCAGAACAGATTCAAAGAACGGAATGTTTGAATTTCTTCATTAAGTGAAGTTTATCATTAGTTTTTTTTTTTGCTTCTTGTACATCTGGAAACATTTATGGTTTCCCAATAATATATATAAATGGACTATGTCTCCACCTGAATTTCCCTGCAAATAATACTCCCAGCTAAACGTGTATAACATCTTGTACCTCTTATTGATCCTTTAATAATTTTACTTTGGAACACTTCGATTTTTTTCTACATATGCTGGTGGACTTCATTGTAGAGATATTTTCATGACTAAAATTGATAGAGAAGCTTAATTATTAACGTTGGTAGATGAAACTTGCAATATTATTACAGATCCTCTAATCCAAAGTATAAATGAAAATTTGGGTTTAACTAAACAACTATTTCTGTCAGCTCTTTAAATGGGTTGTGGGTGATAGCATATTTTTTTAACAACGAGTGTTACTTACAACATGAAGGTCTAGGCCATTTTGGTTCTCCATTAGAACTGTCTTTTGCCAATGGGTTTTTGTGCCCTAGTGAAAAAAGATAGCTAAATCTTTGTCCAAATTCAAACAAATTGTCTTTCAAAGATACATAGATGATTGTTTCCTCGTCTTCAAGCATCAGGATTTTTTTTTTAAAGTATGTTAACCTACAACATTCGAGCATAAAGCTCTCTATGGAAAACGAAACATTAAGCAAACCCCTTTTGTTTAGATGTGAACGTTGCTCGAGTAGGGGCGTGATTTAATACCTCTCTCTATAAAAAGCCACCATTAGTAAATTACACTCATTTTCTTCAGTACCTACTATATTTGCTTAGAATATTGACAGTTTCGTAAGTAAATAAGTTATATAAAGGATTTCTTTCATTTAAATTACTACCATAATTATATTTTTCATTGGTTAGTATCTAAAATATATTATTATAAAGCTGATGCAATTAGTGTTCCAAAACGAAAAGGATTTACTAAAGTTGCCCTACCTTCACCATTTAGCATCCAAGTTTAATAAACCTCACCTTTGTATCCTCAAAAATAATCTTCCACAATGCCAGGTTTTTTTTAGGAACTCAATGTCGAGGTATGCCTGTGTAGACTAGCTCGGCGCACAGACTCGTACACATCACGGACAAACAGCTGACCGAAGGTCGATTTGAAATATGTTCTGGGGCGATTGATAAAGAGTGCGATTTACGGTTGACCGGGTTTTGACTAATGGCTTTCTAAGTTGCAGTTCAAAGGATATATAAAGACAATACTAAAAAATATATAATTTTAATATATATAATAAACGGGGTAATTTATATATATATATATATATATATATATATATATATATATATATATATATATATATATATATATATATATATATATATATATATATATATATATATATATATACAGGGTGTCCCCCAAAAGGAAACTGACTTAATTCAATATATCTCTGAAATTATTAAAGCTAGATAGTTTCTAAAAACTTAATTTTGTTTGTCTATCTTTTGTGCATATATGTTGAAAATTTTATAAACTTACATCTATAATTGTAAATTCTGCAATGAAGTAGATGAAAGACACAAAAAGTGTGCTTGCGCAAACAGGTAAAACACAGAATCAAACTTCAAATAGACATATTTCAAAACCATTTAGTAGAAAGGAGCAGAAAATAATACAATTTAATTTCTAATATTTATTACAAAAACATAGTTAATTATTATTTATAATGTAAGAGGCTAATATCCGTTTCCTTCGGTATGGCCTCCATTTCTTTCTACATATACTTGCATCCTTCTTGATATTTCTTCCATAATTCTTTTAATTAAAGGCTGATTTTCTTTTAGTAAATCAAGTTCATTTCTAATTCTCTGCTTCAAATCGCCTGTGTTTTCTGGTGGAGAAAAGTACACTTTTCTCTTGAGATGGACTCACAAAAAAATCGCAAGGTGTTAAGTCCGCAGATCTGGGTGGTCACTCATTTGGATGGTTCAATGCAATAATGCGGGTATTAAAAGTGCCCCTTAGCAATTCCTGCACAGCACGAATTCTATGTGTTGGAGCGCCATCTTGAACCCACCACAGCCTATTAAATCTGTTTCAATAAATTTGACGCAGTTCAGGAACTATCCTTTCTGTAATTAGGTTCAGGGATCCATCTCCAGTCCAGCTATTGTCGTAGAAAAAGGGCCCACAAGACTTCCGTTTCCACACATTCCAACCCACACAGATACCTTTTTCCGGCATATGCCTAGATTAAAGTTAAAATTTAGAGGATTGCTTTGTGGCGCATACTGGCGGATGTTATGATTGTTGACGCTTCCATTCATATGAAGTGCAGCTTTCATCGCCGATTACAATGTTTTCCAAGAAGCGAACATTTCTTTGCAGAAACCAGTTGGCAAAATTTAGGTGGCGAGGTAAATCTTGTTCAAAGAGTTCTTGCCTTACATGCATTTTGTAAGGATACCATTTCAAATTGTGTTTAATGATTCGGTGAAACGTATCCTTACTGATGTTCAAACCATTCTTTCTGACTGATATTCTCGGATCCTGAATAAGCTTTTCTTAAACAAGATTAATGTTTTCTTGTGTCCGTTCTGTTTCTCTGCGACTCGATCGATTTTTGTTTAAATTTAAACTTGTTCCTTCGGTCTTGTACTTATTAAAATTTGTCCAGATATTTTTTGGGGGGTTAGGGAAACTCTATCCGGAAAGCGTTGTTCAAAAAGTTGTTGAACTTGTTTAAAGCTTCCAGTCCTTAAATAATTTGTGACCACAAAAGCTCGTTGTTCACTTGTAAGTTGCATTTTAGGGTGCTTGAAGAATGAATAAAGATGGAGGCTTAAATTGACTGATGGCGATTCTCCAACAACGTCTTAGCAAGAACTAAGCTGGTTACTGAACAACTTAACTTGGGACGGGGGGGTAACTTCTTGAAAAGAAAAAGGATTTTTTCAAACAAAAAATACCTAACTTTACCTGCCACCAGATAAAGATAAGGATAATTATTAAAAATCTGTTTTTTTTTTCCCTACAAAAAGTATCCAACTATACCAGACACCAGATAAAGATAATGATATATATATATATATATCGAAGGCAGCTTTGAGATATGTTCGGGGTGATTGTTGACCGGGTTTTGACTAATGGCTTGCCTAGTTGCGGTCCAAAGGATATATAAAGAAAATACCCCCAAATATGATTTTAGTATATATAATAAAAGGGGGCAATTTATATATATCTATGTATATACAAAAGGGGGAACAAATTACTTATGTCAGTTAAATGAATTAAGTGAAGATTAACGAGGTAATCTGGGATGACCATACAAGATCGCTTTACCTTCAAGCGCGGGCAAATTAGATGGGAAGTGGAAGACAACAACGCAGGTCTTCAAGAAGATATTTCGGGGAGTCCTGAAGAGGAGGACTCGGAGATGGGGTTAGATTACTTCGTGATGAAGAATGAGATTTTATCTGCTCCAGAGAGACGTAATATCAACTCGAGATAATTCTGCAGATCAGCAGGGAGTCTCGGTCTCGAAAGACTGGAATCTTGAAAGGGTGGTGAGGATCAGAGGGCCGCACAACTCTCCGGGAAGAAGGGGGCTCGATAGCTTTTCTCTGAACAGGGGCCAAAGCTTAACGAAGGAAGATCTACTGGCTAGCGAGATCTTCGACGAAGATCTCACGGGAAAAATACAGCAGTGTGGACAAAGTGGATGGCAGGCTTTTAATATCCTCGAGAGATGGTGAGCTTCCGGTTAAATACCCGGGTGGCTGATCCAATAGACGCCTCAGGGACTTGCAGTCTCCAGGGGATGCTTGGTACCAGTTTAGGTAAACACATTTTATGATAACGCGTCGTTCCAGACGATGAAACTTGCCTCGCGATATGGGGGTAGGGTTAATGTGGCCGCACACGGCGTTATCGCAGGTGAAAGGGGGGGAGGGCGTGTGGCGTCCCAAAGCAAACCAGTTGTGACTGGTGATTAAGTAAGGGACCTTTTCCTTCTCGAACTTTCTAAAATTCTCTCGCTGGCGCACGTGTTCTTGAAAGAATAGAGGGGTATTTCCGAGGGGGCTTCCTCTCACTGTGGTCTTTCGAGGGTATTGCCTTACACTCAAAGTCTGTTTCATTCCATTCAATCTTCCCGTCATGAGGAGTCCCTTGCCAATGGCTTGCTATCCAGGATAGTCTACCATTTTGCATGCCAGATCTGCCATAGTCGTTATGTGAGTCAAATAGGCTAACAACTAAACTGCAGAATTGCTAGCACTTAGATTTGTTTCTCATGTCATGCATTCACCTTTCTAACCCGGAGGTTACTTCTATCAGACAGAAATCTAAAAATCACCATCGTCCTCTCAGTCCAGATTCTTTCTCTATTTTATCATGCGTTCCACAGCACCCAAATTCAAATATTTCGAGTCTTTGTTCATTAAACGATTAGAACGAGATATCATAAGAATGGCTATAGAATTACTAAATATTAAGCATTCGAACTCAATCTACGACCAAAAGATTCACATATGATTTACTTATCATTTGAAATTTGTTTTCTTTAGTTCCATTAAAATCTATTTTAATGGCGGACTGAAATATATATTTTTCATACATGGTCAACTATAGGCTTTGTTCTCAGTTGGATGGAGGAAGGGGAGGGTTGTTAGGTGAATAGTTTAAGTGTTCTGAATGCTCTGGAATTTAGTTCAATCTATATTCAAATGATGCTCAAAATATAAACCAGTTCATAGGCTCTGTTTTTTTTTAGCAAATATTTTAAAACGCATAGTATAGTTTTGCGTTTTGTTCACAAATCAATTTTAAAATTCCCAGGAGAATTTCCACGAATGTATAAAATTTTGATTTATCATAATTTTCACTATGTTCTAGTCATGTTGCTAAAACAAAATATATACTATAAAAAAGTGAATAAAACTTGCAATAAAATGATATAAAAATCAATGGTGTAGTTTTGTTTGTTTTTTTTTCACAAATTAAATTTAAATATCTAAGAAAAATTTTCCACGAATGTATACAATTTCGCATTATCTTAATTTTCATATGTTCTAGCCATGTTGCTAAAAAATAATTATATCATACAAAAGTGCATAAAATTTGCAATAAATTGATATACAAAAACAAAAAATGCGAATTTTGAACGAAAGAATTTGAAAAGTGACTAATGAAATTATGTGGCCTTCCCTTAACCTACCAATATAAATTATCTACAGTATAATCAAACAACCCACCAACCATCGAAACTAAATTTTCATTATTGTTTTTTTTTCTGTTACAACGCCAACGAAACAGAATTAGGCGGTCTTTTAAATTTATGCCTTTATCCCAATGAAATTCACTTTGAATTTTTATAGATTATATTATTCTTTCTATTTGATTCCACTGTTTTTTATCATTATATTAAATAGAGGTTTGTCTCTTTTCAATGTGTCCCTACTATACAAAATTGATAGTAACTATCATTTTTTGGCGTTATTAATTTTTTCAGGCGGTTTATTTTTCTTCTTAGAAATCTTCTCATGGAACTAAATATTTACCATGAATAAGTTTTAAACGACCATGAAGTACATCTTAGTCATTTTAGTGAGGTATTTATGAATTAAAATTAAATAAGGAAATAAGGAGAAAAAATATAGAATTAATGATATGAACTCACTTTAGCCATTGTTTTACGCATTGTATGCATGTACGCATATGTGTAGGATTTCTTCTTTTATAAGACCAAATAAGAATAAAAAATAGATTAAGAAAGAAGGAAGAGGGAGGGATAGCAAATGAAATATAATGAACTAAACTCTGTACCCGTTAAAGAAAGAAAAAATAGGTCGGGTTCGCACTTTTGCCATACAGCGCTCTAACCAATAGATTACCACCCACAGTCGTGGTGCGTAGGTGGTACTCTAGTTGTTAGGGAAGTAGTCTGAAACGCGAAGAGCTTTTTTTTACTACGCTCGATGGCATAGGTTCGAATTTTACCACTTATTTAACCTTTTCTTCAAGTAAAATAGTTTATATTATTCTATTCCGTTTGTATCGTTATCTCTCTCTATTCCTTAGTTATTAATCAATGTTTGGTCTTTTAAAAGGACGAAATTTCTTTTCTATCCTATTTCACTAATATTTATGTAGAGAGGAAGAAAAGATGGGCTGCTTCACCGAGTAAGTTCGTATTTGGATTTATAAACAACTCGATAAAAATAACTTTATTTTGAACATGACGTTTATCAGGATAAATAATTGGAGTTGGTGAGTTTAAAATCCCCTTTTTAGTGAAAGGATTAAATGTGAATGCGGATGAAAAGACTTGTGAATCTTATCCACCGACTGGTTGAGGAAGTGGATGGGTGGAATTTAGGGGAGTTAAAAGTCTTTTCTCGGTAGTTGGAGCACAATTTGAAGACGAATGGAAGAGAATTGTGGTTCCTGAAGTGATATGACTGACTGTTGTCTAATATTCTAAAATTCGAATATTTATGAGTAATTGAAAGGGTTTCTTAGGGAAGAAGCTTTGTCTGAGCTGAATGTTCGTTGATGTGTGTTCAATTTATATATATATATATATATATATATATATATATATATATATATATATATATATATATATATATATATATATATATATATATATATTAGTACTGTATATTAGTAACCAATTTCTTTACTTAAAAAATTATATAAAATGCAAAACGAAAAATATCATTAGTAGCAAATTTCTTTTAATAGTAGCGCGACTTCTGGGCCATCCTGTACAATGGACAATAAAATATATTAAAAAATAATCATATACTGAATAATGCTTTTCGAGCTTTCTTGGCAGCAACACTTTTGATGACCTCATCGAATTGAATTATCGTGCAAGTTTACATTCAATGCTAACTAAGTCTTGCTAAATCCACTAGCCGGTCCTGTGCCATAGTACTACGCAAATAGTTTTTGATAATTATAAATTTACTGAAAGATCGCTTTGCTGAAGTGACAGTTGTAGAGTTAGACAGAAAAATACGAAGCCCAATGCAAATATTCGGGAATATGTTCTCAAGCTGTAATTCCGTAATTTTGTTCAGACAATTTAAAGGTTTCAATGGAATGTTTCCAAAGTTGCCTTGGTGCACCATTTTGAGGTACTATAGTTCATAAATGAGCTAACTGTTGATGCGATCCTTGTAGTTCTCAATGCAGTTGTCTGATTTCGATAGTCTTTCAAAATCACGCTAGGCCAAATAATACTCCCTAAGGGCTTTGCATCTTTCGTGTTCAGGAATTCTGCTAGCTAGTTTTCTCCATTTTCCACTTGCAGCGTAGCATTGTGATGTTGCTAGACGCGCATACGATTTTGAAGTAGTGATTTCTTTATGAAAGAGACAACTCGGAAAAAAATAGAAGGTATGTTGGTATGGACTCCGTACCAGCAATCCCATCCTGAAATTTCACTATTTTGATTACTGTCACGTGTAATGAAGTTGGGAAATTGAGATGGCCCTTTCTGACACACTCTTCAACTCTTTCCACGGTTAATTTTTCATGAACACCAATATAAACACATACTTCTGGCATACAGCCTATCATTGTACTTGTAACAGCAAGCGCAGCATTATTTGTCCCTTTTCTGAATACCATACTAGCAGGTGCCACTTCTGTTCTGTGATCATCTTCAGTTATCTGATTTACTGCAGCAGTTTCAGCACATTGTTGCTCAGCACTTTGTTCGAGATCTGTATTGATGTCAACAAGCTTTCTTACACCCACTTGAAAGAGAGTGTGCAGTCGTCTTTTTTTTTAATTCTGTCCATGTAGCTTTCTTTTTTTTCGTTTTAAGCCTCAAACTTCTGACTTTGACATGATAGAATGAATGTTTTTTTACCACGGATTAATCAAATTGCCCATCTTTTCATTTGCAGATATACCTTTAATTACTGTGATAATATCGAAAATCAAGACAAGGTCCAAATCAAGTTCTTTCTTATCTGACTGATTTTGTTGGGACTGGGCAAGAGCTGGTGTCTGAATTACCAACAATAAAAGATATTTTGAGGTACGGCGTCTACCTGAGGAAGCAAAGTGAAGATGACCGGAGAAATTATGAAGTGGACCAGCTGGTAAAAGACATGTATCAGGGCTTGATTAATCAGTGGACCAAAGCTAATGCTCTCTTCAAACCACCTGTTGTAAATCAAAAGGTCACAATAATATTAAAGCTTAAGGAAGTGTGGAAGGAGGCAGTAAAAGTTTCCCTTGGTAAAGGAAAAATTGAAGTGAAAGAGATATTCATTGCAAAACTAGATAAGTTATTTGATATATTGACATGCAAATGTCAAAGTTCCAGTTGTGGGGCAGTAGGTTGTAATGGCTGTGATACTGAAGCCCCTATTAACTGCTGTTGTAGTAAAGAGAAAAAATACCTACTAGGGAACTGGCCTTTATTAAAGGCAAAAAGGAGGTCCTGATATTCCAGAGCATAATCGACAATTAAGAGCTTCAGAAAGGATAGCAGAAAGAAAGAAAAAAGGTAAGGAGGAAAGCGCTGTTTTAGCAGGTAAAGCAGCAAGAAAAGGAATCGAGCATTTTTTGGCAGAAGGTGAAGGTCTGGAGGCAGAAAATTCTGATGGTGACAACAGTTTGGGTGATAAGTAACTTTTGAAGCTGTCCAAGAGCCAGAATCTTCCACCAGGAATAGAAAGAATTATGATGAAATCCCAAATATTGCTCTTGCTAGTATAAGGTATGGTGTCGGATTGAGACTAACTGCGGCTATATCAACAGCAGCTTTAAGAGATGTTCGATTCATTACTGAGAAGATACAAGTAAAGTAATTGATAAGAATAAAGTTAAGAGAGCACAGGAAAGCTAATGACCGTTATTGAACATGAGTTTGAGGAAAACTTAGGAAGGATGGGGGAATTTCTTGGTGTTCTCTTTGATGGACAAATTGATGTGACAAATTTTATGATGGAGGGAGAGGGAAGTGAAATTTTTTCCAGCAAAGACAAAAGAGGAGCATTACACTGTCATCAGTGAGCCTGGGAGCAATTAACTCTTCCACTTTGTCCCAGAAAAGGCTACAAAAGAATAATCACATGCAGAAAAGATCGCTAAGGCTATGTTTGGATGGCTGAGGGAAAGGGGTTTGGATAAAAGCTTAATGGCCATTGGAGGAGACTACACGAATGTAAACACAGGTGTAAATGCTGGAGTAATGCTAAAATCGGAGCTCCCTTTGGGCAGAAAGCTTGTTTGGTTGGTGTGTAACCTGCACACAGGAGAACTCCCTCTCCGTCATCTAATTATTAACCTGGATGGACCAACAATATCTGAAAACAGATATTCCGGACCAATAGTAAAGTTCCTTGACTCTGTTACAGACTTGGATATCAACCCAAATTTCACTCAAATATTTTTAGGTCCTCCTCTTACCAAGATATCTCAGGAAGTGGTGCAAGGTCTTTCTACTGATCAACACTATGGTTATAAAATTGTATAGGCAATCAGAGATGGAGTGCTTTCTACATGGCTTTCTCTATTGGAAAATAGGACCAGTAAACCACAATCGCTGGCTGACCATAGTTAACCGACTTGTTCGGCTGTGGGTGTCAAAGCATAAGCTCAAAGGAAAAGCCTTTAAGAATCTACGACTGATTGTTGAGTTCATCATTGGTGTATATTACCCATGCTAGTTTAACGTTAAGATTAAGCACTCTTGGCCTGAGGGACCTAGGCACATTCTTTATCAACTTCACTGCCTTAAGTCTCAGAGGAAGGAGGTGTTGGATATTGTTTTGCAAACTGTTAAGAGATCAGCTTGGTATGCATACAGTAGAGCCATCTTCTAAACCCTCCCATGCTCTGAAGATCAGGCGGAAAGAAGTGAAGGGGTCGTAGGTTACATAAACTTGGGACAAAAGAGAAAAAATTACTTTTATTTAAATGGAAATTGATGTAGGTAGAAGCAATTGTATAACAAAATAAAGTTCTTTTTCAAAATCTACACCGAAAAATCTATCATTTAAGCACCCCTCATTAAAGGATTTAATGAAAATATATGGTTCACCAAAATTATGACCCGCCCTACTGACATGGCCTCCTAGCCACAGTACCCAGATTTGACCACCATCCCTGCCACACTGTTTAGAGCTATGGATACTCTGGTTACCAGTCTATAGATGCAGGATTACCAGTTTATAGGTTGGTTACTCCGATTGTGGGAGCGTTAGGTACAAAGTACAATGTCTTTTTTTTACATGTCCTACTTTGAGGTTTAATAAAATCAAGAATAATCTGATCATAATCAAACTTTCAGAAGTTGTTGGTAATAGTTGTCAGTTATTTTTCCTAAATTACTACTTGGTTCATTTAATATTTTAGAAGTTATGTTATTTTTAGTAAATCTGTCATTTTTGCTAGAAAAGGAAAGCATAAAAAGTCGATTCTTAGCAAAAATTTCGCGAAAATTGTCGAATAACTAATTTACTAGTATCAGGGTCATTCGTGAACTTTAAAAGGAGAAAATTTTCTAGAAAAAATCATTAGAAATTTTTCACACTAAAGACATGGAAACTTCCGGAAATGATTCGACGAAAAACAAATTGTTGAAACATTCTTCAGATGCAACTGTTAGGTGGTTTCAACACAACGACAGATGAGACGTGAAGGAGCTCAAGACTTACCATCATGACAAGCACTATGAAACCTAATTACAAAATTTCGAGACACCGGTAGTCTACAAGATGGACGAAAATGTCGTGTTGGCAGAAAAGGCGTAGAACAGCATAAAATTGAAAAGTTGCGCCAAAAAGTCGAACGGTCGCCACAGAAATTATTGTAATGAAGAAAAAACTGAAACTTAAACTATACAAGATTCAGGTTCTGCAAAAATTAGAAGACAACGATTTCTCGAAATGAAAATCGTATGCAGAAGAATTTAGACGGAAATTTGGGTAAGTTGATGTACTGCTCGTGATAATATCTGACGAAGCGCATTTTCATCTCAGCGGATACAATAATAAGCAGAACAACAGAATATGGTCAGATCACAACCCCAAAGCTATACACCAGAAAGAGCTACATCCTGCAAAAACCACTGTGTGGTGTGCGATAACAGCTCAGAAGATCATTGGGCCATATTTTTATGAGAATGAAAATGGATTTTGGGTCAATGTGAATGGCGAAAAGTACAAAAAAATGCTTGAAGAATATATTGACCGAACTTTGGAAAGCTTTAAAATAGACGATGGTTCAACATCACAGACATCGAATAAAACAATGCAGTTGTTAAGACGAAACTTCCGAGAAAAAAAAAACATTTCTCGAAACAGTGAATTTAAGTGGCCTCCAAGATCCCCCGATCTAACACCTTTGGATATTTTTTATGGAGATATTTAAAAGATCGTGTTTAGAGTAATCATCATCATTATCATCACTAATTATATAATTTAAGGAGGGGATTTCCTTTGAGTATTTGAATAATAATTTCATCTTAGTTTGGTTATGACTTATGTTTTTTATCAAAGTTGAGAAATAAATATAAGCATCGAAATCTTGTGAATTTTTTTAAAACCCAAAGAATTATTACAAATAGTGAAGTTCAGAAAATTTATTTTTATCTATCTTCTATATCTATATTTTAGCAACGTGATATTTTGAAAGGAGGGAAATTTAGTTTAGAGTTCTTTTTTAAAATTATTATAATTGGCGAAGTTCAGAAAATATATAAAAATTTAACCATGGCTGCTTTTTTTTAGATTTTAAATTTTAATCTTAGTAGATTAGTATCCAACAACTAAAAAAATAATATCCCTGCAGTAAATTAATAACATCGATGAAGAACTTTTGAAAAAGGTGATGAGAGCAACTTCGTCACGAGTAAATGAATGTTATGAGAAGAATAGTCAGCATTTAAAAAGAATAATCTGCAAATAAATTAAGTTATTATGTTAATTATGCAAACTGATTATTAGTCTTAGTGTTTTGATAATTTTAACCAAATAAAATTAGTTAAAATGAAATTGTTTTAATAGTCGGTAAATATCTGAAAGTTCAGCGAAAATTTGTTAAAAATCAATGCTTCACTAAAACTGGCTTAACCTCTACAAATATAAATAAATCAATTAGTTACTTTAGGACCAAACCCTACAACTATTACCAACAATATGTAAAAGTATCATTATGATTTAAAATTATTCTTGATTTTGGTCAGATGTTCTACCATTAAGCTATAAGGCACAGTGACTCTACCTTAACCATAACATTACCCTATCAAACCCAGTATCTCCCGAAGCTAGGAACCTCCAATGGATTTTTATAACATATCTTTCTACCCGCTCAGAATTCAAAGAGTAACGCTTTGGGGTATGTAGATTCAGGGTGCCTGGTAGCTTAACGGTAGGAGTTTTTCAAAACCTCCCATTTCTGGCTCATTTGCGTCAAATTTCTCCTTCCCTTGTACTATATGGATATATAATCTGCAATACAAGGTTTTTCCATCTTTCTTTCTGTCTTCCAACTGGATTTGAAAGGCAGAAAATAAATATGGCGAAAACCCTGTGGTGTTTATTACCGCAGAACTGTTCAGCTCATATATATATATATATATATATATATATATATATATATATATATATATATATATATATATATATATATATATATATATATATATATATAACCGACTGGTCTTCAAGGGGCGTGACCATTCTTTAGTTGATCTGGATGAGAAGTGGAGCCAACGATCAAGAAAACTCTCTCGGTCCCTTTTGGGTGGAGCTACAAGATTTATGTATAATTATTTCAACTTACATATTTTCACGTTTTGGTCTTATTCGTATCAGAGAGAGAGAGAGAGAGAGAGAGAGAGAGAGAGAGAGAGAGAGAGAGAGAGAGAGAGAGAGAGAGAGAGAGAGAGAGAGAGAGAGAGAGAGAGAGAGAGAGAGAGAGAGAGAGAGAGAGAGAGAGAGAGAGAGAGAGAGAGAGTAACAAGGAGTCACAAGGAAACCAAGTATCCTAGTAGACCTTACGGTCCATTCAAAGTGGGTACTTTTGGCCTAACAGCTGAGCAGGCCTAGTTCTCGAAAGTGTCAATTGACACCCTCGAGTAACACATGCACAACGGTTTATGTGCCCAATCGGCGATTTTTCAAGACTTTGTCTAGTCTTGACTTGAACTGTCCAATAGAATTGCTACTGACAACTTCCACTGAAGTGCGTTCCAAGTACCACAGATGCTATATGTGAAAGATTTCGCACACAGATAGGGGTGGTAACGCTTCAGTTCAAGTTTGTATCCGTGATTTCTAGTTATGTTCTCACTTAGCTGGAAAATATCTCTGTGGTCTACATTGGAGAAGCCTCAAAGTATTTTAAACACTTCGATAAACTGACAAGCAGCCTCTGGGTCTCTAACGAGAACAAATCTAATTCCCGTAACCTATCTTCGTAACTTTTGTGTCTGATAGAGGGAATCAGTATGGTTGCCCTGGTTTGAACACATTCCAATCTCGCGATATCCTTTCGTAACGAAGAACTCCAAAATTGTACGGCGTATTCCAAATGCGAGCGGGCAAGATAGGTTGGCAGAGTACTATCTCCTTGTTCCGTTATCCAAACTGTTGCTTTATGTAGGCTAGTATCCTTTGGGCTTTCTTCTCCGCCTCAATACACTGTTTCGAGAACTTGAGTTCACTAGTGATAGTTACACCCAAGTCTTTCTCGATATCAGTGCATTCGGGGGTGGTGCTCTTAAGGATATACGGTGATTTGGGGTTTCGTTGGCCGATATGAATCACTTTACATTTGTTCACGTTAAAAGGCATTTACCACGTGTCCGACCACTCTGCGATCTTCCGGAGATCTACTTGTAGGCGAGCAGTATTTCCTTTCTTTGCAACGTTTATACCAAGCTTGGTATCGTTGGCAAATTTAGAAATCTTCGCAACCATATCACCGTCAATGTCGTTGACGTAGATGATGAACAGTAGTGGTCCCAGGACAAAACCTTAAGGAACACCGCTAGTAAAGGGCACCCACTCAGAAACCTTTCCATTCCACACGACCCGTTGCCGTCTGCCACTTAGCCAGTTCTCTATCCAACTTACTACATTTCCGTCTATGCCCAGCGCACGCACTTTCCAGAGGAGGCAGCGGTGTGGTACTTTATAGAAGGCTTTTTGAAAGTCTAAGTAGATTACAGCCATCGCCTCATCCCGGTCGTGCTCACTGAAAACGAAGTGGAAGAATTCCACAAGATTCGTTAAGCATGACCGATGTCTTCGGAAGCCGTGCTGGAAACTCCTCAATCGCAATTTGGACTCTAAATATGACGTCATTTTGTCCACCATAATGCTTTCCATAAGTTTACCGACTATTGAGGTTAGGCTAATAGGTCAGTAGTTGGATGGCTGGCTAGGTTCTCCTTTCTTGAAGATAGGAGTCACATCCTCTTCACGCCAGTCTCTAGGAACGCAACCGGTCCGTATTGACATGTTGAAGTTCGTGCTCAGATGTAATGACACTTGAGCGCGCACTTCTTTCAACACTTTAAGGTAGAAACCCGTCCGGGCCAGGGGACTTATTTTTCTTTAGATCAGTGATCTTTTTTTTTATTTCTCCTTGGGTGAAGTCCATTTCCTCCAGTTTTGCCCCCAAGTAAGAATCTGTGGGCTATGAGATAGGACCACACTCTTCAGTAAACACTGAAGAGCAGTAGTCGTTCAACAGGTTAGCATTTTCTGCTTCTGAGTGCTTTAATGCCCCCTCCTCATTCACTTAAGGGCCAATCGTGCGATAAATTAGTTTGCGGCTGTTTACATACCTAAAAAACTCTTTGTGATTCTTCTTGCAAAGAGAGAGAGAGAGAAAGAGAGAGAGAGAGAGAGAGAGAGAGAGAGAGAGAGAGAAAGATTCACAATGAGTCACAAGGAATAGTACTACCTCAAAGGACATTGCTGACCATATCGTGGAGGTACTATTTTGAGAAAGCCCTAACCTATAGCATAATAAAAAGTATAGCATAGATGAAGGCTCTCCCTGTCCACCTCTCCCACCCGCATTTGCGGGCCAGAAAGCTGAAATGATACCTGAATGTGCTGAAAAAAAAGAATACAAACAGGAATTTTTTCTAAAAAAAAGTTGAAACTGATCTACTTTACTCAGATCTATAATCTATACTACGGTGGTACCATCTAGGTCAGGGTGTAGATTATCTTGTCAAGTCGAGAGTTCAACTGTTCGACTGACGAATTGTTCTCCACTTCTGGCGGTAGACGGTTCCACGCTTCACAGATTTTGTACGAGAAGAAGTTTCCGCAAATGCTAGTATGGAATTGCGGTAATACCAGTTTGTAACTGTGGTTACGTGTAGCATTTGCGTTTAAGGGGAACAGCCTCATGTGATCTACGTTTTCAACTCCTCGCATTATCTTAAAAGTTTCAATCAGCTGGCCTCTTAACCGGCACTTCTTCAACGAGAACATGGGAAAATGGGAAATGGGTAGTCTTTTCTACAGTTTCTAAAACCAGAACCTTTAATATACAAGAATAACACACAATAGAATATGTCTCAAGTCTAAAAGAAATGATATCAGATATCGTGGATGACCCTAAACACCGGACACCAGAATATAATATAAATGTCGTAGGGTGACCGTAAAGAGGGCACGCCGGAGAATTGGGATACAGATCCCAGTGCGAGGGTTAAATAAACAAAGTCAAGTGCGGTTGGCCTAGATAATCAATTCTTAGTGGTTCTGGGATTAGACAAACTAATGGTAGAAAATATATATCTTTAATATATACGAAGTAAATATTAATAGCAGAAGTAAATTAATGACAATAAATAAAATGAGACCCGGGGTACCAAACGGGGGGGGGGGTAAGGGTTATACAAATGACTCGACGGTTATGAGGGTCGGAGAGAGGTTGCATGGTGATTGCTTCCAGAGAAAATGGGAGAAGGCAATTATCGGGGAGACTCACGTAAAGCCTAATTGGCTGGAGGCTTGACTACGGCGAGTAAACGGGGCGCTGCAAAGTTGAACTTGCAAGATTCCTTCTTCTTTAATCTCGCTGAGAAATGAGCGAGAGAGTACTCCAGTCGTTGAACGAAGTCGATAAGCGAGTGATAGATGCCTGTCCGTGTCTATCGTCTGTCGGCGGGAACTCTGGCCTTAGATACAAGCAAGGCCGGGTAGAGATAACCGCGCGAGTTCGAACCTGGAAGCTGTTGAGAGACGAAACAGGGTGTACGAGACTATTCGTGGCTGCTAACCAAGTCGGGGCTGTATGGTACTGGTTTCTCAAAGCTTTTCGCGAAGTATTTATACTGCCTCGGCGGAAGCGGGTCGCCGAGGGCCCCCAAAGGGGGACGGGGATCTTATTAAACTTGGTGCGCCAGGAGGGGGGGGGGGGAAAGGATAGTCTCGGCGTTTCACAGCCTTGCGCAAAGGTCCTTGGCACAGTGGGTCTGGCCTTGGTCAGACAATGAGACGGGAAGATAAAGTGAACCCAACCCGGGTCAGCCTACCGCGCGAAGTCTCGATGCTCCCTTGGGGCTGTCTGGCTGTACAGGTGCATCTTTCAGGCGCCACAGGCACACGTTGGGTTCTAGGTGGGGGGGGGAACTTTCTCTCTCTGCCACAGCCCATAAGCAGGAAAGTTACACTTCACATGCAACAGGAAGGCTCCTACGGATATGCCCAATTGTATTTTATGTAACGTTATTATTTGAAAATTAAGTATCTAGCCTATTCTTGAACATGTTTACTGAAGTACTACGAGTAGATATGTACTTCTGTAGCAGGAAAGCTATTTCAATCGCTTATTATTGTAAAAAAAAATGACTATTTCTGTATTGACCCAAAGATGAAACAACTTATAGCCGCTTAAAACCTTATTTGCTTTTCTACAAAAAGCTAGAAACTGCTATATTGAATTGAATTCGTTAGTAACGATAACTCCTAGGTATTTATGAGTAGATTTGTTATCATGTTTGCAATCGTTGCCTTGTTGAAAGGTGAAATGCGTTCTAAGTCCCAGTTACCTTGTCGATTGCTTCACGTTTTCATCAATTATGGGCTGATATTTTTTATGGCCCATCTTTAATGTGCTAGTATGTACCATCAGCAGCGAAACATCTACACAACATAATCAAATCTCATCTATGATTGACAGTAAAGACGGTGTTCTTTTCTACGAGGGCTTCGCCAGATCTGTGTAAACGTACTTTTCGTCGTTTCAAACAAAGAACTTTTTTTTTTTCTCTCATATGACCATAGTACTTTATCTAATTCAGCTTGGCTACAGATGCTCTTTAGTGAACACCTAAATAGGCCTCTTAATGAGTTTTCTTCAACAAAGGCTTCTTAATAGAGAAATCCTTCCTGTTTAAAAATAACCTTGTACTGTTGAAGCGAGTGTCATGAGATTTATGCTTCACATTCGTGTTCCTTACAGAAGAAATTTGCATGATCATAATGGAGAAAATTTTTCTATATCCACGACCAGTCTTGTGCAGCTTAACATTACGATTTCATGCTGATTCCAAATACTGAGTTGTCTTCACCATTACACTTTGGAAACTTTCCTCAGCTAAGTCGTGACAACAAATGACAAATCTCGCACGTAAATTGGCAGCTAACCTAGCCTTCCTGGAAGTTCTAGTTTACTTTAGAATAGTTTCGAAAACATTTTAAAGACTTCTGGTGTCAGTTTATATGAAAATTGATGGCCAATCAATATAACATAAAGCTATCGATGTTGACTCTACTTTTTCACTCGCATAATATTTACTCCTATGCGAAACCAGCATTGATTTACTATTATCTCCTGTTCTAAATAATTCAAATATACCAATCATGGAACAGAATGTTCCTACTACAATATAAGCACGAAAACCTGATTCAAATTTAAAGAAAATACAAATGGGTCCCGACATTAGACCTCGTGTCTGACCTTACCAATACTTATGGACGCATCTGTATATACTCGTATTCTCTCTATCCGAGCCCCCCCCATGACCCTTGATGAATAGCAGGGCCAAATGGCGCCACTTGTTCCCCTTCTGGGACGACAAAACGGGCTCGATCTCTATTATGAAGTTCCATTCCTTGGTGTCCCTTTCACACCACGCTTGTAGGGGCCCTAACTTGGTCGTAAGAGCGTAACATTTTGAGGAGAGTTGCATCTCCACTTATTCTCTTTCGCTCTAAGTCCCTTCCTAACTTTAACTTTTTACACACTGCATTTCCGATGTTATGGTTATAGTCCGGCTGATTTTCGCTCTATTTTTAAAAAATAAAAATAAACGAATACATAAATGCATGATTGAATAAATTAATATTCTCTCATTTCCTTCCTCCATCGATCTCTAGATTTCGAAGTCAATCGCAGAATTTGTCGACGCAAATGAGTTCAGTTGGGAATCGAATACGGAAATTAGCGTTGATTGAGACAATCAGTTTCAATTTCACTAAATTGACTCTCAAATGGTTTGTAGCTGCATCAACCACCTCCTAGCCACCTCCCCGTAAGGGTGTTTTAAAATTGGTGTACATATGTAAGAGCTCTTTTGTTCACGATTGTTGATGGAGGGTTATATATGTATCTGATCTCAGCATTCGTGGTTAATGGCAGACAGACAGATAGACAGACAAAAAAACATTGACTTAAGCGTACAGATAGGTAGACGAGAATGAAAAAAAAGCTACATAAACACTTGTGTACAAATCGATCGATCCTAAGACTATGGTTGCGAGAAAGATTTTTGACCCTGAAAATAAACATGCCAGAAATAGAGAAGAAAATAGGATTTCGCTTAAGATTTTTCTCCGAAGCTCCACCGTGTGTGTTCTGTCAATTGACAGGTTGGGTACAACCTGACGCCATTTCCCGTCTTATGATAAGTCAAACGCCAAAGTCTTTGATGCAAATATTTATATTTGAAAGGATTACTAGCTTTGCTACGTCCTAACCTATCATCCAAGTATTTTTATCAAGAATGGAGTTAAACAGCTCCCGCCCTAGTCATAGATTCACAAGAAAATTACGGTGAAAGAATATATATATATATGATGAAAAAACTCACAAAGTGGCACGTGAGGAAAGCAATAATGTGAAAATTAACCCACAGGAAAATGAAAAGATGAATCCAAGCACTGTCGAACTATATTTGCAAATTTATTTTCAAGGAATAGCATGAAAATGGAGAAGACAACCCTATATAGGGTACAAAGATACGAAGGAAACGCCCATCAAATACTACAAACCAATGGAAAATACACAAAAACAAGACAAAAAAATACAAAGAAAAAGAACAATAGGCAACTAATAACAGACATATGCATTCCTAAAACGTTATACATAAAACAACGCCATGTATATGAATGGAATATGGTGGGTGAAAAAAACAAAAACCCAAACATTTTAAGGGATTATCATTAGAGCGAAAACATTTAGGACTAAGAGTTAATCCACAGTCAAAAGAGAGACACATGGTGAAAGAGGCAATGCAAATGATATTACACTAATAAAGAGTGAAAACAGGCTGCATTATGAAGTTATTTGATTTAATACAAGCGTTTTTTAAACAGGGTCAAGTTTAAATAAGGCAGGGGAAATATTTATATTAGGTAAGATGCCAATTAAGGAACACTCGACAATATTTATTTTTGTCAAATCAGCAGAATAATAAAAGAATTTAGCATAATTCCAGTCAATGGGGTGGTTATTTTTAGATAAATGTAAAAATAAAGCGCTGTTTATTTCACCTCTTCTAATATTATACTTACGTTGGCAAATTCTAGTAGATAAAGATTTACCAATTTGCCCGAAGTAAGGTAAATTACAAATAGATTATTCTATAGAATATACTCCACCTTTTTTCCTTGTATTACTGTAGACTAACATTTTATATAAAGTGGATTCATATCTAAAATTTACAGAGATATTAAGTTGCTTAAAAATACAGGAGAGACAAAAATTGGTTCATAATATGGTAAGATAAGACATTTTATTGTAATTGAAAACCGGTGGGTTATCAGTTCTATAAAAAGTTCTCTTAGCAAAGTTTAATGAAGTATGCAAAGATTGACGAGGTTAACAAAGTTTTTTACCTATTTCAAAGATATTGGACAATTCTTTATCCCAAAATTCCGGACTAACAAGGCGTAATGTACGCAGAAACATAGAAGTGAATACAGACCGTTTAATTTTAACACTATGATAAAAATAAAAGTGAATATATGAACTAGAGTTAGACGGTTTGCGATAAACAGATAATTTAAAACCTGACGGTGTCCTATGTATTAAAAGGTCAAGAAAAAGAAGAGTCCCATTTTCCTCAATTTCAAAAACGAATTACACTTTGGCAAATTAGGGCAACTAGGATTATACAGCTGAGCGCCGAGATAGAAATATCAGTCAGCGGCTGGATTTGGCTGGATTTTCGGTGTCGTTCAAATGCTGTGAAATTACGCAAATCAGGGTACAGCGTGGGTGCAGATAATTTAAGTGAATTTCAATAGGCTTAACAAACAGAACCAGTGCGTTCTGAAATAGCCTCCATTCTTCATCCAAACTATCTAGTTGATTTTCAGGAACAAGGTGGGAGAAAATGCAGTGCTACGTTCATTATTGATGACACAGCGCTTGATGACACAG